>NW_026847771.1:56593094-56758094 GCF_025583915.1 Anolis sagrei ordinatus
GCTCTCTGGATATAGGTGAACTACAACTCCAAAACTCAAGGTCAATGCCCACCAAACTCTTCCAGTATTCTCTGTTTGACATTAGAGTTCTGTATGCCAAGATTGGTTCAATTCCATCGTTGGTGGGGTTCAGAATGTTCCTTGAGTGTAGGTAAACTATAAATCCCAGCAACTACAACTCCCAAATGACAAAATCAATTTTTTTGAGTGGACATACATTGGGTTGTTAGGTGTCTTGTGTCCAAATTTGGTGTCGATTCGTCTAGTGGTTTTTGAGTTCTGTTAATCCCACAAACGAACATTACATTTTTATTTATATAGATTTTCAGAAGGGGCGACATCCACAACCTAACACCAGAGTTTAGACTTAGGGATCCACACTTAACAACGTTAGCAAATTGCAAAGAGATGCATCCAGGCACTTTCGATGTGCATGAAGCACTTGTGATGAGTCTTTGTATTCGAACCCTAAACTAACACAGTGAATGTCATCGAGGAGAAATGTAAGGCTTCAGCAGAAACAGTGAAATGCACAGACTTGGCCACGGTGGTCCACACACTCGTTATGTCCAGGATAGACTACTGCAACATGCTCTACGTGGTGTTGCCTTTGAAGACTGTTCAGAAGCTTCAAATAGTCCAACGAGAGGCAGCCAGGTTCATAACTGGGGTAGCATACAGGGAGCACACAACTCCCATGTTGTGTCAGCTCCATGGGCTGCCTGTTTGCTACCGGGCACAATTGGAGCCCCTAGTGGTGCAATGGGTTAAACCCTTGTGCCAGCAGGACTGAAGACTGGCAGGTCACAGGTTGGAATCTGGGGAGAGTGCGGATGAGCTCCCTCTGTTAGCTCCAGCTTCCCATACAGGGACATGAGAGAAGCCTCCCACAAGGATGGTAAAACATCAAAACATCTGGGCATCCTCTGGGCAACGCTGTACAGACGGCCAATTCTCTCATACCAGAAGCATCTTGCAGTTTCTCAAGTCGCTCCTGACACACAAAAGGGGCACAATTCAAAGTGCTGGCTTTGGCCTGTAAAGCCCTAAATGGCTCGATCCCAGTTTACCTGTCCGAATGCATCTCCCTTTACAAACCACCACAAAGACTCAAATCTTCTGGGGAGGCCCTGCTCTCAGTCCCACCACTGTCATAGGTGCATTTGGTGGAGACAAGAGAGAGGGCCTTCTCAGTGATTGCATCCAGCTATGGAACTTCCTTCCTAGTGAGATTAGATCAGCCCCCTCCCTCCTGTCCTTCAGAAATATACTTATTTATTTATTTACGACATTTATATGACGCCCTTCTCACCCCGAATGGGAATCAGAGATATATATACATACAATATATTATATTATTAGCATAGTACACTATCAGTATTATATATTACTATATTGTACTATACCATTATATTGTAATATTATTAGTAATATTACATGTAATATAAATATATATATTTATAATATCATTATTACTATTACTATTGTATTGTATTACATTATAATATTATATACTATATTACATTATTATATTATATTATATTATATTATATTATATTATATTACATTATTAGCATAGCACAGGAGACAAGGTGGAACTGTCCCCTGGCCCCTTCTCTCTTCACTCTGGCCCAGTGCAACAATTGGTGCTGAGGGGAGGGGTCCTCAACTGATGACATATACAGGAGACAAGACGGAACTGCTCCCTGCCTCCCCCTCTCTTCACTCCGGCCCAGAGTGGCAGTTGGTGTTGGGGGGAGGGGACCCCAACTGATGACATATGCAGGAGACAAGATGGAACTGTCCCCTGGCCCCCTCTCTCTTCAATCTGTCCCAGAGCGGCAGTTGGTGCTGGGGGGGGAGGGGTCCTCAACTGATGACATATGCAGGAGACAAGATGGAACTCCCCTGGGCCCCCTTCTCTTCACTCAGGCCCAGAGCAGCAGTTGGTGCTGGGGTGGAAGGGTCCCCAACAGATGACATATGCAGGAGACAAGATGGAACTGTCTCATGGGCCCCCCTTTCTTCACTCTGGCCCAGAGCAGCAGTTGGTGCTGGGGGGGGGGGATCCTCTACTGATGACATATGCAGGAGACAAGATGGAACTGATAGTAATGATAGTAAAGACCTGACTGTGGGACCAAGCCTTTGGGGCAGTGCAATGAGGCAATAATAGGAAACCTACTCCCTTGACCAGAGCCAGCATGGTGTTTTAAACAGCTGATTTTAAAGTAGATATAACTGATTCATTCCATACTTGTAAATGCACCAAGAGAAGGATATAGACCTTGGGAAACTATGGCTCCCAGGACTGCACAGCATGGAGACAAGTTTAACTACTTGAAAGGCTGTCATACGGAAGTGGGAGCAGGCTTGTTTTCCGCTGCCCTGGAGACTAGGACTCAGAGCAATGTGTTCAAATGACAGGAATGGAGATTCCACCTGAACTTTAGGAAGACCTTCCTGTCTGTATGAGCTGCTCAACAATGGAACTCAATGCCTTGGAGTCTTGTGGAAACTCCTTTCTTGGAGGCTTTTAAACAGAGACTGGATGGCCAGCCATCAGGGGGGCTTTGATTGTGCTTTTCCTGCCTGGGAGGGGTTTGGACTAGATGACCCATGTGGTCTTTTCCAACTCTATGATTCTAAGAGAGGAATGGAATAGCCACTAGGCTTGGTTGATTTTAAAAAATGGTTAAAAACTCGTTTCAATTCGGTAGTTCAATTCGGAATTGAATTCTGAATTTTTTCCAAAAATTTTTTCGGAACTATCCGAAATTTCCGAATCGCTTCGTTAATGGCAGATGCGATTGCTCAATGTATGGGATTTCTAGTGTCGTCTTAAGCAACTCAGAGCAAACAATGAAAAAAAGAAACAGCTCTGCCCTTTTTGCCTTGGAAGATGATTTCACTACTTTGGGAAGGAGAGTTTGTGTTCAAAGAGTGGCTTCAATTGATGGGAGATCTAGTTCTTTTGAGGCAGTGTGCAACACAAACTAAAAAACACTGAGGCCAGAGAGACCAGCTACAATGTTGGCTTTTAAAAATGTTGGAGTGAGTGCTTTGGTTCCTCCGTGTTGCTCCCACCCACGCCACTCACCCACACACACACTACATCTGCTGTACCCACCCGACCCAAACCCCAACAGCAAGAACACACAAGCGGCAAGGCAGGCTGTGCCCATTGCCCAGCCAGGCAGGCAGCCAAGCATGGTTGGCAACAGCCCTTCTCCCAGCCCTTCTTCCTTTCTGCTTGCTTGCTTGCCCGCCATGCTCTTCTTCCAACCTCCCTTTAACTCAACCTCCCTTGTCTTTGTCTTTCCCCTTCTCCCTTCTCCTTTCCCTTCCCGGCTCCGAATGAGCCTCTGAGCCAATTGCTCCCCTTTATATACAGCAATGGCTGTCAGTGCCGAAGCCCCTCCCCTCCCCAAAATTTCTCCCCGATTGGCTGAGAGGGGAAGTAAGGAGCCTCCCAGCCTCCCAGCAGGTTAGAGGGCTGAAAATTTCCGACTCACTTCCTGAGTCGTAACAAAAATGGCGGACAAAGCTTTGGAAGGGCAAAGGGACTTCCGGGTTTTTTAAATGCTTTGAAATCGCTTCAAAAAGGTAACTTTAACGAAATTATTACGAGTAATGAGTAATCCGACGTGGCTCTATCCATGCCTTATAGCTACCCCAGATGGTAGGACTGGGTCTCATGGCCTGAAGGAATGTCTTGACCTAGAACCAATGGAACCAATGACCTGGAGAAGATGTGGAGTCTCCTTTTCTCTGAGAGTCTTCAGAAAGAGGATGGATGACAAACCTCCATGGGATGCTCTAGCTCAGTGGTTCTCAACCTGTGGGTCCCCAGGTGTTTTGGCCTACAACTCCCAGAAATCCCAGCCAGTTTACCTGCTGGTAGGATTTCTCGGAGTCGAAGGCCAGAACATCTGGGGACACACAGGTTGAGAACCACTGCCTGGAGATCCTGCATTGAGAAGAACAGGATTGGGTTTGATGCCCTAGGGAACCCCTTCCAACTCTTGTAGGATTCAGTGGCTAGAACCTGGATCTCTAAAATCCTAGCTCACTGTATTTCACAACCTGTCAATTACGCCCCCGCTCCCACCCACCATTCAGCTGCCTTTGCCCTCCTTCTTTCTCCAAGACCTTTCTCGATATGTCTTTTGGCAATTTTCTCCTTTATTGATTTTCAATCATAGACGGAAAAAAACGAGACCAACCGATTCAGCGCCTAACAGCCAGCCAATGTAAAACTAATAGCAGCAATTAGCAATGGGCTGGGGACAAGTTAATGACCACTTCACCGTGACCATGCTGCCTTCACCTCTCCCTATTCTGCGTTTAGCCGTGGTCAGAAACAGCTTGAAGGCACACAACAAGGATGCATAGTTCTAGGATATTTATCTATTTATTTACAGTATTTAAATTCCATTATTCTCCCCCTAAAAGGGACTCACAGAACATATATACGGCAAACATTCAATGGCGTTATACAATGACAAGGCACACAACTGTACATAGATAGAGGTATAGATAGGCTTTCCCCTCTTTAGCATCTTAGAGGCTTGTGCTCGGTTCCAGCCACAGGAGAGGGTCTGCCGAAAAGCTTTGTTTGTAAACTTCCTCCTTGATCGAATTCCCAGCATTTTTCTGGCATTTCCTTCTGGATGCCTTAAACACCTCCCCGCTTTAAAGCGGCACCTATTTATCTACTCACAATTGCTGTTTCCATCTGCTAAGTAAACAGAAGCTGTGCTGAAAGACCAGGAGCTCACCCCAACCCGGGCTTCGAATTGTCAACCTTTCGATTGGCAAGATTTACTGCAGCTGGCGGTTAGACTGCTGTGCGCATCCATAACGACAACAGTGGATTCTAGTCATCATGCATTCCCCAAATGGACTTTGGCAACAACCAAACAAACAATATGTCCAATCAATCAATATTTATTGTTGTAGTCAATGACCAATGACGGCTTTGTTCCATTGCCAGCAAAAAAAAAAAAAAAGGTTATTGGGATCAGGAATTGTATCTAATTGAATTAGTCAGAGTTTGGGGAAAAAGATTCCGCCTAAAGATTTGGAAGAACTTTCTGATGGTTAGAGCTGTTCAACTGTGGAAAACGCTGCTGCCTCGAAGTCAATGTTTGGAGACTGGCTGGCCATCTGTCAGGAGGAATTTGATTGGGTGTTCCCACATGGCAGAATGGGGTTGGACTGGATGACAATGGGGTCTCTTCCAACTCAATGATTCTAGGAACTTCATCACATTAGAGCAGGCAAGTGTTTGGTAGAGTAGAGCTCAGTCTGACTCAGTTTTGAAATGAAACGGATAGTTTCCCTACCTTCATCACACTGTTAAATGTATCCGTGTTACTCAGTTGTACTCAGCATTCTTTCAGTTGATTTGCCATCACACTGTAATTGCTAGGAACTTACCATCGTCACACTAACTCGTTGTTCATCATCCTCCATCCATATCTGGCTCACTCGTCGAATGCCTGTCTCCATAACCAAGTCTTCACCTGTTTCCTAAATGTCAGGATAGACGGGGCAGTTCTGATCTCCAGTGGAAGAGAGTTCCAGATTCAAGGGGCCGCCGCCGAGAAGGCCCTGTCCCTCGTCCCCACCAGACGCGCTTGCAAGGCCGGTGGGACCGAGAGCAGGGCCTCTCCAGACAATCTTAATAATCTTGATGATTCATAGGGGAGAATACGTTCGGAGAGGTAAACAGGGCCGGAGTTGTTTAGGGCTTTATAGGTTAACACCAGCACTGATGTGCTCGGAAGCTAATTGGCAGCTGGTGTAACAGCGGAGTGGTGTGCTCCCTGTACCCAGCACCCGTTAGTAGTCTGGCTGCCGAGCGTTGGACTAACTGCAGCCTCCGGGCCGTCTTCAGAGGCAACATAGCCCGAAAAACCTACAACAACCTGCTAATATAACAATTATGAAGTAGCAACGAAAATAATGTTATGGTTGGGGGTCACCACAACATGAAGAACTGTATTGAGGGGTTAGGAAGGTTGAGAAACACTGCTCTGAGTGATGTCTCTGTCTCTCTCTCTGCTCATCATCCTATTCATCCTTATGACTGTAGACCTAAAAAAGGGTAGGGCATTTCTGACCAGTCCCAATGTCACGATGTTGCAACGCATCCCTTCCCCTTTGCTCTTGGCTTCTCCCAGCCTTTTACATGCCGAGGAAAGCGGAAGCGAGACCAAAGAGATGGTTCTTGCCTGATTGATGAGTTTGCTCAGCATTTCCAATTTTCTTTCATTAAAGACAGGTGGGGAACCTCCGGGGCTGGTTTGGCTTCAATAGCAAGGCCATCGAAGCCACAGCCCTGGGGGGTGAGAAAACGCGACTTCCTCATCCTTTCTTGTGAACAGAAGGGGGAAAAAAAGAGACACATATACCTAGAAAGAAATGAAATGTTTGCCGGCTTGGAGACCCGCGACGATAACATTAATGCCGAACATCCTCAAACGGAGTGTGAAAATGAGAATGGGATTGGCAGCGCAGCATCCGTGAAGGCTCTTTTGGGAATGAAGGGTGTGAGGCGGGTTGGGCAAAAGTCGGCCCTGGGTTAATTTTTATGGGACTATTCATCCCATTTACAATTTCAAGTTTTAGACAAGCGCGGGAAGCTCATCTCCCAACTGCACATGTTCTTGGACTCCAATTCCAATTTATTTTATTTATTTACTCCATTTGTGTTTCCAGCTCCCCAGAATCCAGAAAAGCACCCCTGTCAATAAGAGCCTGGCGGTGGGCACTTAAATATTGGCTCAATATCCGAGTTTTTTGATATATATTGTTAAAGGCTTTCATGGCCGGAATCACTGGGTTGTTGTGTGTTTTCCGGGTTGTGTGCCCATGTTCAAGAAGCATTCTCTCCTGACGTTTCGCCTGCACCTATGGCAAGCGTCCTCAGAGGTTGTGAGGTCTGTTGGAAATCAGGAAATTTGGGTTTATTTATCTGTGGAATGTCCAGGGTGGGAGAAAGAACTCTTGTCTGTTGGAGCTAAGAGTGAATACAGCCCGAAAAAACTACAACAACCCAGTGATTCCAGCCATGAAAGCCTTCGACATAACATTATTTTCATTGCTGCTTCATAACTGTAATTTTGCTACTGTTATAAATTGTAATGTAAATATCTGATATGTAGGATGGATTTTCATTCACTGGACCAAATTTGGCACATATACCCGATATGCCCAAATTTGAATACTGGTGGGTTTGTGGGGATTGATTTTGTCATTTGGGAGTTGTAGTTGCAAGTAGGGTTTATATACCTGGGCCAGCTAACACCTCCCAATAAAAAGTCCTCCCAGGCAGGAAGCAACCAGACTTTGAAGCTGCAAGGCTATTCAATGCTAATCAAGCTGGCCATTTGCTACATTCAGACTTGCCTCCAACAGGCAAGAGTTCTTTCTCCTACCCTGGACATTATTCCACAGATATATAAACCTCCCTTGCTTAGTTTCCAACAGACCTCACAACCTCCCAACTGCACATGTTCTTGGACTGCAATTCCTATTTATTTATTTATTTATTGCATGAGCTTCCGCTGTCAGCCCCAGCTTCTGCCAACCTAGCAGTTCAAAAACATGCAAATGTGAGTAGATCAATAGGTACCGCTCCGGTGGGAAGGTAACGGCGTTCCATGCAGTCATGCCAGCCACATGACCTTGGAGATGTCTATGGACAATGCTGGCTCTTCGGCTTAGAAATGGAGATGAGCACCACACCTCAGAGTCGGACACGACTGGACTTAATGTCAGGGGACAACCTTTACTTTTACCTTTACTTATTTATTTTATTTACTCTATTTGTGTTTCCAGTTCTCCAGATGTGTACCATCCTGTGTTTTATTACTTGAATCTGGGGAAGCACCCCTGTCAATAAGAGCCTGGTGGTGGGTACTTAAATATTGGCTCAATATCAGAGTTTTTACTATATTGTTGGATCAAGGAACATGAAAGGCACTGCAGACTGATTCAACCAGAGAAGTTAGCCGTAGCAGAGCACTTGATGAACCAACCTGGACACAGAATATTATTGGAGAACACAGAAATGCTGGACCACTCCAAAAACCACTATGTCAGACTATACAGAGAAGCCATTGAAATCCACAAGCATGTGCCCATGGAAGTAGAACAGGAACCCTGTATGCCTACGGTGCAATAAGGCCTATAATAAAATGTTGTTGTATTCTATTTGTATCCTGCTTTTCTTTACCCCAAAGGGGACTCAAGACAGCTTTACATATGGCAACTCTCCAATGCCCATGAACAAAAAAAAGTTAAAATACATGAAGTTAAAGGTTTAAAATTAAAATTAAATGCACATTAAAAACATATAAAACATTACAATCTCTATTAAAAATCACACCACCCACAATCATAATCCAGGACTGTTCCAAAACTCATTGCACATAATTCCGCAGCTATTATTGCACTGTAGTTAATCTCCAAAGGCTTGACCACAGAGCCAGGTTTTCACTTTCTTTCTGAAGGCCAGGAGGGAGGAAGCCGCTCTAATACCACTGGGGAGGGAGTTCCACAGCTGAAGGGCAACCACTGAGAAGGCCTTGTCTCTCGTCCCCGCCAGTCGTGCCTGCAAAGGAGGTGGGACCGAGAGCAGGGCCTTCCCAGATGATCTTAATCTCTGACGCAGTTCATAGTGGGAGATACGTTTGGATATGTACGCTGAGCCAGAACCATCTAGGGCAGTGGTTCTCAACCTGGGGGTCGCAACCCCTGAGGGGGTCGCTCAGCCATTTTCTGGGGGTCGTGAAGTTGCCTTGGCTGGCCTCGCCCCCTCCAAAATGGCTGCCGATGCCCTGAGCCAGCCACATGGCACTCCTGACAGGCTCCTCTTCCTGCTCTTCCCACAGACCTGTGGATAGTCAGCAGGAGGAGCTTTGGAGGCAAAGGCAGGGGGGAAGAAGACTCCCCTCGATTCAGGCCTGCAAGGTGAGTAAACTTCCTGCCGTCCTCAATGCCAGGCCATCTGTGGAAGTCTTAATCCCCGGCCTTTGCCTCCTTCCGAGCTCAGAAGGGAGTAGGGGATGGGCGGAGGGAGTTCTCTGTGTCAAGAGAGAGAGAGAGAGAGAAAGAGCCCCTCCGGCTGGAGGTATCTCCCACCTCCGCTCCCTCCTTTGTTTTTGTGCCTACCTTCAGGAAAGGTGGGCATCTCCACCTCTCTCTCTCTCTCTCTCTCTCTCTCTCTCTCTCTCTCTGTCCCAATGGCTGAGGAGAAAGTCAGGAGAAGAGGTGACTTTTGGTGCACACGCCGGGGTCTTCAGGCACGCCTCCGGACCCAAAGCGGGCCAGGCAAGGGAGCAAGGGCGGCAAGTGTAGTTACTGGGATGTATAGTTCACCTACAATCAAAGAGCATTCTGAACTCCACCAATGATGGAATTGAACCAAATATGGCACACAGAACTCCCACGACGAACAGAAAATATATATCAATGATTGGTTGGGGGGGGGGGGGCGCCAAAATACTGTTTGCTTACCGTTGAAAATTACCTAGGGCTGCCTCTGGCCAGACTGCACCAGATCCAGATAATCAGTTTCTTCCAAGAACACCTGGAGTTGTGAGGCCACCACGAATTCCAGGATTTCCCCCAAAAACGGGAGATTGGAAACTGGCCCAAGGATCTTGTCCACATCTTCGAGCTGCACCTATCTTTCTTCGCTTTTCTGGACCATATCTCATATGTTCCATTTAAGACAGCGATCTACCTGGGGGATTTTAGGCATTTTCTAGGTCCTCTAGCAGGAATCTATGGTGTTCTTGGGATTGAAGTCCTTTGTTTCAATAGAGTTTGGTATGATACCATTCATTGAGACTTCTTCCTGAAAAGAAACTCCTTCTTCTCTGGAAGCCAATGCTTATTTATTGAAGGCCTAGCAAGCCGGGCATGTTCTTCCTGATCCCGGATCATCCCTTTGACGAGACAATGGCTCCTTTCAGGTGCAAACACCGCTGCCCACCTTAATGCACCACATTTATGCCAATCTATCATCCACCAAGTCTCTCTCTCTCTCTTTCAATCTCTCTCTTTCTCATGACAGGCCTTTTAAGCGCTTCTCTCCGCTGTGCAAAGAATTTAATCCCAGCTTTCTTTGGCAGCTAATCCCAAAATTTTAATCACTGTGAGAGAAAAGGGAGGAAGAGGTTGAGATAGGAAAGAGGAACGGGGTTGCCAAGGGTGAGAGAGGTAGGGAGAGGGGAATGGCAGGAAGGAAGGAAGGAAGGAAGGAAAGAAAGAGGGAGGGAGGGAGGGAGAGGGAGAAAGAAGGAAAAGAGAAGGAAGGAGAGAGAGAGAGAAAGGAGGGAGGAAGAAAGGAAAGAAGGGAGGGGAAGGAGAGAAAAGAAAGAAGAGGAAGAAAGGAGGGAGAGAGGAAAGAGGGAGGAAGAAAGGAAAGAAGGGAGGGAAGGAAGGAGGAAGGAGAAAGAAAGAGGGGGAAAGGGAAGAGGGAGAGAAGGAAGGAGGAGGAAGAAAGAAAAGAGGGAGGAAGGAGGGAGGGAAGGAAGGAAGGAGAAAGAAAGAGGGGAAGAAAGGAGAGGAGGAGAAGGAAGAAAGAAAGAAGGGAGGAAGGAGGGAGGGAGGAAGGAAGGAAGAAGGGGAGAAAGAAGGGAGAGAGGGAAGGAAGGAGGAGGAAAGAAAGGAAAGAAGGGAGAAAGAAAAGAAGGGAAGAAGGGAGAGGAAGAGAGGAAGGAGCTAGGAAGGAAGGAAAGAAGGGAAGGAAGAAAGGAAGAAGGAAGGAAGGAGAAAGGAAGAAGGGGAAGAAAGGGTAGAGGGAGAGAGGAAGGAGGGTAGGAAGAAAGGAAAGGAGGTAGGGAGGGAGGGGGCAGGCAGGAAGGAAGGGGAAGAAAGGGTAGAGGGAGAGAGGAAGGAAGGTAGGAAGAAAGGAAAGGAGGTAGGGAGGGAGGGCAGGCAGGAAGGAAGGGGAAGAAAAAGTAGAGGGAGAGAGGGAAGGAGTATAGGAAGAAAGGAAAGAAGGGAGGGAATGAAGGAAGGAGGGAGGTAAGGAAGAAAGGAAGGGGAAGAAAGGGTAGAGGGCGAGAGGGAAGGAGCGTAGGAAGAAAGGAAAGAAGGGAAGGAAGGAAGGGAGAAAGGAAAGAAGGGGAAGAAAGGGTAGAGGGAGAGAGGAAGGAGCGTAGGAAGATAAGAAAGAATTGAGGAAGGGTAGGGAGGAAGGAAGAAAAGAAATAAGGGAAAGAAAGGATAGAGGGAGAGAGGAAGGAGTTTAGGAAGAAAGGAAAGAAGGGAGGAAAGGAAGGAAGGGCAATAGTGAATTTTTGAATGTTAAAAAAACTGACAAATTTGCTGCAACAGAAGCAAGCAAGGAAGGAAGGAAGGAAGAGGGAGAGAAGAAGGACTCATCTGCAATTGAAACACACACCTCTTTCTACGGGCCTTCGGAGAGGAGGAGGATGAGCTTTTATTCACCTCTTCAGCTTCGATTCTGCCTGATGAGGCTGACTGAGAACATTTTGCCCTAACTCATTGCGCAGCCACATTTTTATTGTTCACTTTTCATGTTGGTTTTATTAATTCACTATGAAATTCTTACTTATGAAACCTATTATTTGTTTTAACGATTACGGTGTTATTTGTGCATTTTTAATCACTTGTTTTAATTGTTCTTTTACTGCTGTTTATCTCTATTTTGTTTTTTGCCTTTGTAAGCTGCACTGAGTTCCTTTGGGGAGAGAGGGTGGGTTATAAATACAGTTGTTGTTGTTGTTGTTGTTGTTGTTATGATTATGACTATTTTTGGCATAGACATCACTTAGCGAGGGTGGACCATAGAATCATAGAATTGGAAAAGACCACTGGGCCATCCAGTCCAACCCCTTCCTATCCAGAAACAGAAAAATCTCATTCAAAGCACCCCTGACAGATGGCCATCCAGCCCCTGTTTAAAAGCCTCCAAAGAAGGAGCCTCCACCACACTCTGGAGCAGAGAGTTCCACTGCTGAACAGCTCTCTCACACAGTTAGGAAGCATTTCCTAATGTTCAGGTGAAATCTCCTTTCTTCCCTGTAGTTTGAAGCCATTGCTCCATTGCGCCCTAGTCTCCAGGGCAACAGAGAACACGCCTGCTCCCTCCTCCCTATGACTTCCCCTCACATCTTGATCCATGGCCCTCATCATGTCTCCTCTCAGCCTTCTGTTCTGCAGGCTAAACATGCCCAACTCTTTAAGCTACTCCTCATAGGGCTTGTTCTCCAGACCCTTGATCCTTTCAGTTGCCCTCCTCTGGACACATTCCAGCTTAGTCAACCTCTCCCTTCAATTTTGGTGCCCATAATTGGACAGTGTGATTACAGGTAACGTGGTCTGACCAAGGAAGAATAGAGGGGTAGCATGACTTCCCTGGATCTAGACACTAGACTCCTATTGATGCAGGCCAAAATCACATTGACTTTTTAAGCTGAAGATCAATCCCGACAAGACAGAGGTCCTCCTGGTCGATCGTAAACCGGATCGGGGTATAGGGTGGCAACCTGTGCTGGATGGGGTTGCACTCCCCCTGAAGTCACAGGTCCGCAGTTTGGGTGTCCTCTTGGATTCATCGCTTACGCTTGAGGCTCAGGCGTCGGCGGTGTCCGGAGGGCTTTTGCACAATTGAGACTCGTGCGCCAACTGCGACCGTACCTCGTAAAGGCTGATCTGGCCGGGGTGGTCCATGCCTTGGTCACCTCTAGATTGGACTACTGTAATGCGCTCTACGTGGGGCTGCCCTTGAAAACGGCTCGGAAATTTCAACTGGTCCAACGGGCGGCGGCCAGGATGTTAACTGGTGCTCCTTACAGAGAGAGGTCAACCCTCCTGTTTAAGGAGCTCCATTGGCTGCCGTTCATTTTCCGGTCCCAATTCAAGGTGCAGGTGCTCACCTACAAAGCCCTAAACGGTTTGGGACCCGCCTACCTGCGTGACCGCATCTCCGTATACGAACCCACACGATCTCTCCGATCATCTGGAGAGGCCCTGCTCACGATTCCACCTGCGTCGCAAGCGCGTTTGGTGGGGACGAGGGACAGGGCCTTCTCTGTGGTAGCCCCCCGACTCTGGAACTCTCTCCCCAAGGACATCAGACAAGCCCCAACGTTGGCAGTCTTTAGGAAGAGCTTGAAGACCTGGCTGTTCCAGTGTGCCTTTCCAGAATAGGAAACTCCTGGCATCATGTCCCAAATGCACTTTAGAGATTTAAGATTGTCTGCACATTGCACCTACCCTAAAATCCTTACATTTCACCTGTCATGCCCAGCACTTTTAACTTTATCCATTACATTTGGTCCGGCCCTAGTTTTAATGTGTTATGATGTATTGTTTTATTGTTTTACTGTTATTGCTTTAATGTTTATTGGTTTGCTTTTTGAGTTTTATTGTTTGTATTTGTTATGCTGTTGTTTTATTGAGGGCCTTGGCCTTTGTAAGCCGCACTGAGTCCTTCGGGAGATGTTAGCGGGGTACAAATAAAGATAATAATAATAATAATAATAATAATAATAATAATAATAATAATAATAATAATTGAAGCCCCTGAACAGAACCGGGTCCAGGACGGAACCCGGCTTCTGGCACTCCACTCGTCACTTCTTTCCAGGATCAAGAGGAAGCATTTGGGGAGAATCACCCTCTGGGTTCGTTTCCTTAACCAAAATTACAGATCCACCTAACCATAGTTTTGCCTCACCCACAATAGTTTCCTTGCCAGAATGTCATGGTGGATCTTGTCGAAGGAAGGGCTTGCTGAAATCCAGATACGCTCCATCCACGGCATTCCCTGCATCTACCCAGTTTATAATCCTAGACTCAGTCCTGAAAAATCAACAGCCTTCACAGCATTTTGCTTTGATGTGACTCCGTTTTAAAAATTGGAATGCAGAGGATCAAACCCAGCACCAAGGTGTCATTTGAGACTAGGACGCATTGGAGCAATGGATTCAAGCCGCAAGTAGAGAGTCCACCCGGGAAGGATTTCCTCACAGTAAAAGCTGTTCAACAGTGAAATCTGCTGCTGGTAGTATCCTTCTCCGGATGTTTTGAAACAGAGGCTGGATGGCCATCTGTCAGGAATGCTTTGATTGTGCCTTCCTTCATGGAAGAAAAGGGTTGAACCACACTAACGCTAATGAAGCTGTTGCTTCAGGGGTCCCTGTTCTGAAAAGGTAATCCGGAGCATTAATGTCATTTCGGAGAAAGAACTGCTTCCGCCACACAGACCTATCTATGCATTGCATTAATTCCATCCTTCCCTTGGCAGGCAGATGGCCCTCATTAAGAAAAAAAAGGGAAAGAAAGCAAAGGGAAATTAGCCTGTGTGGCCAAACTTCAGAGCCGACGATCAGCTGTATTATGGCACGTTAATGAACGTTGCGCTTTCTCTCCGTTCTGCTAATTAGTCCGACATCTCAGCATTCCGGCGCTGGAAATTAACACGGGTCATGCATGTTGCTTGCAAGCAGTTTTTGAAAGCCGCTGGGGAAGGATTGGAAAAGGTGCCCAACTTCTTCCAGGCCTCCCTTTAGGCTTGGTATTTCCTTTCTTTAGTAAAGGGGAAAATACGAAGTTGAATTCCACGGGAAAGGAATGGGTCGGCGGAGAGCAACTACATCTTCGATGCTGCTGCCAATTCCCAAACAATCCTCTTTCCCTAATTGCTTGGTTGTCATTCTCAGCACACGCTCATACACAGATTTGGAGGCCAAGGCGCCAATGAGAGGCTCGGAGGTGTTTCAAAAGGACTATCAAAATGCCTCAAGCGTCATGAAGGAAGAGCAAAGAGTTTGGCTGGCATTTGGGATGGGACTTGCGCCTTCATTATGTGGATTTACGTCCTAGGAAAAGGAAACTTTTCAAGATCCACCATATTTATTTCAGGTGCATTCTGACCAAAGCAGAATAGAGTGGGATGATTAGTTCCTCGACGTAAACACTATTGTCCTGTTTACGTAGCGTAGACTTGCATTGGCTTTCGTAGCTGCTGCTCATGTTCAACTTGTGGTCTACAAAGAACCTTCTCACATTGGGATATACTCCGTTTAGATCCATATGTACGAGGCTTATCTAGAAAGTAAGGTTACAAGATTTTTTTTTTAAATTCAAAGAACAAATATCTATCTATACACATAATAAAAGTGGAAAAAATGTGTATATGTGTATGTGCTGGAGGTGTCCAGTTAGACAGACAGTCTCCCATCTCCATAAACAGGCTATAGTTTCAAGTGCTGTGAAGCCTCCAAAGGCACTCCCTCCACTGACATTGCAGATTATAGTGAGTGCTGTGAACATGTAGCCCAATCCTTGCCAATGTCCTCCCCAAACACCAACCACCCAAGGAATGCTTTCGTTCAGGCCCTGCTCGCGATCCCACCTGCATCGCAAGCGCGATTGGTGGGGACAAGGGACAGGGCCTTCTCTGTGGTGGCCCCTCGACTCTGGAACTCACTCCCCAAGGATATCAAGCAGGCCCCGATGTTGGCAGTCTTTAGGAGGAGCTTAAAGACGTGGCTGTTTCAGTGTGTTTTCCCAGAATAGGAAACTACAAGCACTTTGTCCCAAATGCACTTTACTAGAGATTTAGGTCTGTCCGCATGCCCTACCTATTCGCCAAATTATCTATCCATTTTACCCGGTCATGCCCAGCTTTTTAAAATTTTAACCATTACATTTGGCCCTGACATTGGTTTTAATTGTGTCGTGTTTATTGTTAATGTTTACTGTTTGATTTTTATTTACTGCTGTATTGTTGTTGTCTTTTATTGTTGTATTGGGTCTCGGCCTATTGTAAGCCGCACCGAGTCCTTTGGGAGATGGACTCGGTGTATAAATAAAGGTTTATTATTATTATTATTATTATTATTATTATTATTATTATTATTTCATCCTCAATGTTCTGGTTTTTTCTCCAGAATGGACATCCCAGGGTTCCTTTCTCTCTCCACATTCGCATGACCCCGCCCATTGCCTCTCACTTAACCCTTTCCTACCCATTCCTACGGCACACAGCAAACAGGAATTGATCAGCAACTGAACACGAGGTTTGGGAAGAATTCACCATGATTTAGAGGAGTTGTAGTTCACTTACATCCAGAGATGTACTGTGAACCCAACCAACGATGGATCTGGACCACACTTGCCACAGAATGACCCACCCGTGTGGGAGTTGTAGTTCACCCTGCATCCAGAGAGATTACCAAACTTCCTAAAACAAACAATGCCTTTCTCAAGTAATTCGGGCATCACCGGGACCCCAAGCTAGTATTTTAATAAAACGTCCATGGATTGTAGCATAGTTATTATATTTTTTCCACATAATCACCATTTAGTTCAAGACATTTTGTCATCTGTGGGATGAGTTTATGATGCCTGTGTCATAGAAGTTCCCCTCTGCTTTTTTCAGCTAGTTTGTCACTTCAATTTTCACCATGATGTCCTCGGAAAAGTGTTTTTCACCCAAGTGTTGCACCTCAGCAGGAGTTCACCTTGCTCACAGCACTCACGAAGAAACCAAATGTGGTAATAAACAGTTTATTGATAAAAACACATATAAAAGCCAAAGGCACCTTAAGCAAATGGAAGGGTAAAAATCCAAGAGTTAATAAAGGAAGCAAGTCCCAAAGGCAATAGGTAAATCCAGAAAACAATGGTTAAAACATGAACATGAATCCAGGAAACAAGGAGCAAAACATGGCCATGAATCCAAAGGTAAATCCATAAAACAAGGAGCAAAACTTGAGCATAAATCTTGCGTCTTGAATTAATGCATGAACTAGGAACGAGACAGGAGTTCCTCACTCCAGTAGCCATGTTGCTTGATCGAAAATCCTAACAGCTCTCTCAGTAATTTAAGGACTGCAAAACATGAACGCATTCCTTTGACCTTGAGAGGCCTGCTTCTGTCTCTCATTCTCGTGGATTTTCCTGCACCTGAATCTCTGCCCCCTCAGAAGTAGCCTGGTATCTCTGTCTAAGCCAGCTGCTCCCTCAGATGAGTTAATTGGGGGGGGGGGGGGGGGGCTGAGTTGGGGGGGCTCAGTCTGAGTGAAAGAGGGTCTAGCCTAGCAAACCTTTTGTATCATTACCCCAATACCCCCATGCATATGGGATATATTGAGTATGGTGATCAGATCATGATATGAATAAACATAACAGTTTAAATAATGCACCAGTAAGGCCTTTTCGCGACCCACCATGAGAATTTGGGGGGGGGGCTGAAGCCCCTCAAGCCCCCCCCCCCCCCCCGGCTACATGCCTGGACTCAAGTATAAGCCAAGGGTGGGAAATGCAGCAGTTACTGGTAAATTTCAAAATAAAAAGAGATACAAATAAAATGACATTAATTGAGACATCAGTAGGTTAAATGTTTTTGAATCTATATAAAAAAATGTTTTAATGTTCGTTTGTGGGATCAACATAACTCAAAATCCACTGGGCGAATTGACATCAAGTTTGGGCACAATACACATATCGGGCCAACAAGTGACAAGCACTCATAAAAGCACTGAAAAACACAGTGGAAGAGACTTAAAAAGCCAAAAAATAAAAAATACATTACAATGCATGTTCAAAACCACATATACACAAATATACATATACATATACATATACATATACATATACATATATATATATATATATATATACACAAAACACATATATACAGATAGGGCCACAGCAACGCGTAGCAGGGGATGGCTAGTATTTACATAAAACTGTAATTTGAGATAAGACTGTCCAACTCTGATTAAACCATTATTCTAACCTTTTTCAATGTCGATGTACTTACATATCCTTCCAATAATAATAAGGTCAAGGTCAAGGTTTTCCCCTGACATTAAGTCCAGTCGTGTCCAACTCTGAGGGTCAGAGCTCATCTCCATTTCTAAACTGAAGAGCCGGCGTTGTCCATAGACACATCCAAGTTTTACCCCGCTCCTCGGATTCAAACCTGCGACTTTTCGGTAAGCAAGTTCAGCAACTCAGCGTTTTAACCCACTGTGCCACTGGGGGCTGCAATAATAATAAAGAGAGTAAAATAATCAATGTAATAATAATAATAATAATAATAATAATAATAATAATAATAATAATGTAAAATAATATATGTAATAATAATAGAGTAAAATGATAAGCGTAATAATAACTATAATAAAAATAATAATAAAGTAAAATAATGGAAATGTAATTATAGCAGTAATAATAGAGTAAAATAATCAGTGTAATAACAATAATAAAGTAAAATAATATATGTAATAATAACAGAGTAAAATGATAAATGTAATAATAATAATAATAATAAAATAATAATAATAAAGTAAAATAATGGAAATGTAATTATAGCAGTAATAATAGAGTAAAATAATCAGTGTAATAACAATAATAAAGTAAAATAATATATGTAATAATAATAGAGTAAAATAGAGTAAAATGATAAATGTAATAATAATAATATTTATTTATTTTATTTTAAACTTTTGTATACCGGTCTTCTCACCTCCATGGAGCGACTCAATAATAATAATAATAATAATAATAATAATAATAATGATAATAAGGTAAAAGTTTTCCTTTGACATAAAGTCTAGTCATGCCCAACTCTGGTAGGTGGTGCTCATCTCCATTTCTAAGCCAAAGAGCCGGCATTGTCCATAGACGTCTCCAAGGTCATATGGCCGGAATGACTGCATGGAGAGCCACCAGCTTCCTGCCAAGGTGGTACCTATTGATCTACTCACATTTGCTTGTTTTCGAACTGCTAGGTTGGCAGAAGCTGGGGCTAACAGCAGGAGCTCACCCTACTCCCTGGATTCGAACCACCGACCTTTTGGTCAGCAAGTTAAGCAGCCGCGCAATTTAACCCGCTGAGCCACCAGAGGCTCAAATAAATAGAGTAAAATAATAAATCTAATAATGATGATAATAATAATATCAGAGTAAAATAATAAATAACTTTGACTTGAGTACAAGCCGAGGGGGACTTTTCAGTGTAAAAATGGGCTGAAAAACTAGACTTATACTCGCGTATATACAGTAATTGATACTCAACAACAGAAGAGCCACTTTTTCTGTGTTTTTGGGCGCTCTGAAAACTCAGGAAAAGGCCCTCTTTTTCCAATGTCCCCCAAATAGCAGGGAGCGCCATCATCCATTTCCTAGGCCTCCTCAATGACACTGCCTGGAAGCTTTTGGAGCTGCTCCAGAAAGGCCAGCACACAAAGCCGGCAAAGAGGTTGTCCTTTTCTCCCCGGCCTGAGTCCTGATGAGATCAGTGCATTATTGGGAAGGGGTTGTCAAGGGAAGAAGGAGAGGGCTTTATTATTTTTCTCGCTTTCCACCCCTCCCCGGCAGCTCAACGCAGCATCAAGGCATCTTCGGCTCTGTAGTGAGATAAATAGATGTTTGATATTCAATCAGTCGTGTAGCGGCATGCGGAGGGCCGCCACAGTCCCTTTTGCTGGCTGGGAAGTTGAAGAACAATTGGGAAAGGACAGGCGGGGAGCAAAGCAAAAGGCCGCGCATTAGCATATGTTCACAGCAGAAAGCGAGGGCAAGGAAGGCGGAGGCGGAATGAGGCTGGTTGTCTGCCGGGGATGGTTGATTGTCGCCCGAGCACAAGGCCTGAGCATTAATTTGCTCACAAAACACACTGGGACGCTGGGTCTCATTCGCTCCTCTCCGTCGGGGCGGAGGGAGGAGAGCAAGGATGGATAGGCACAGTGGGGTCCTTTTAACATTCCCAAAGCGAACGTTGCATCTTGGCAGGCAGGAAAGGCAACCGGGCGCTGTCTAGCCGGCACAGAGCTGCGGAAACCGGGGATGGAAAAGAAGAAAGTGCTGGCGGTGTTTATCAAATTGGGTTGACCCATGGTGACCCCATGAATGAGAGCCCCCCAGGTTACCCTGGTATCAACCATTCTGCTCAGGTCTTGCAAAGTCAGTGCAATCCTGGCTTTCCTGATTGAGTCTCTCCGTCTGCAATGCCTTCTTTCTCTTTTCCTGCAACCTTCCTACTTACTTAGGTGATCCTAAGTCCAAGTAGGATTGTCTTCCAAGATCAGTGTATTGGCGGTGGATCCATAGATGACTGTGGACCCCTATTCTTGATCTGCATGTTCTCCCGCAGTGAGGGCATTGGTTTCCAGGTGGAAGCCGGTCCCAGTGGGGGTTGGCTTGATGCGCTTTCCTCTTGGCACATTTCTCTCTTTCGCCCTCCATTCGTGCCTCTTCAAATTCTACAGCACTGCTGGTCACAGCTGACCTCCAGCTGGAGCACTCAAGGGCCAGGGCTTCCCAGTTCTTGGTGTTTATGCCAGAGTTTTTAAGGTTGGCTTTGAGCCCATCTTTAAATCTCTTTTCCTGTCCTCCAACATTCCGTTTTCCGTTCTTGAGTTCGGAGTAGAGCAACTGCTTTGGGACACAGTGGTCAGCCATCTGGACAACATGGCCGATCCAGTGGAGTTGATGGCGGAGGACCATCGCTTCAATGCTGGTGGTCTTTGCTTCATCCAGAATGCTGACATGTGTCCGCTTGTCTTCCCAAGAGATTTGCAAGATTTTTCAGAGGCAACGCTGATGGAATCGTTCTAGGAGTTGCATGGGACGTCTGTAGGTAGTCCATGTCTCATAGGCGTATAGCAGGGTTGGGAGGACAATAGCTTTATAAACAAGCACCTTGATATCTCTACGGATGTTCTGCTCCTCAAACACTGCTTCATTCGGAAAAATGCTGCACTTGCAGAGCTCAGGTGGTGTTGTATTTCAATGTCAATGTTGACTTTTGTGGAGAGGTGGCTGCCAAGGCAGCGAAAATGGTCAACATTTTCTAATGTTACACCATTAAGCTGTATTTCTGGCATTGGAGAGGGATTGGCAGGTGCCTGCTGGAAGAGCACTTTGGTTTTCCCAATGTTCAATGACAGGCCGAGCTTCTCATATTGTGCTGTCACGTGCTGGGCCTATAGCAGTTGGCTTTTGAACAGGACGTGCCCTTTGTGCCCAGCGGGAAGCCGGGGTGCTCAACTGAGAGGACCTAAGGATTTTCCTATACAGAGTCTTTAGAAGCTTGAAAGGTTTAACAAAGTCCTTTATTATTGCTTAAGTCTTCAACAAACAATCAAGTACTTCTTAAATCTTCAACAAATTAGACAAATGCTTCTTAACTTGTCTACAAAGGACAGGCACCTTGCTTGGAGAACTATTTCTTTCTTTAACAAGGAAAACCCTTTTTGACCCCTCCCGGGCAATCTGTTTTCTAAACTTTGCTGGTGTGGGCCCTACTCCTGGCTCCAAACTGCTTCTTGGGTCCTGAGTAGACCTACCAGCCAAGGCTTTGTAGATTTTCCAGCTGGAGTCCTTTTGGATTTTCTCCACGAATGGTGTGGATCTGTATCTTTAACCCCAACAAGGGTTGTGCTGTAAAACTGTTTTCCTTAGAAGCTTTAGGGCTGTTTCCCCTGGATGTTGTGAGAAACGAAGCTTCTCTACAGGTGGGGAAAGCTCACGTCCTGTAACTGGGCTTCCAAAACTGAAAGACTGCCTGAAGTCTTTCTTTTCCCTCCCAGAGCCCTGGGGAAAGGGGTGGAACTAAAGAACATAATGATGATTGATGGGTCATTGGCCCTATAATTGCAGAGCAAGGGAAGCCACCTTATTGCAAAATGCATGGAACCTTGGAATACATGCAAACACTCAATAGAAAGAAAATGAAGTAGGAGCTCCTGGTACAGCCGTAAGTAAAGGTAAAGGTAGTCCCCTGACATTAAGTCCAGTCATGTCTGACTCTGGGGTGTGGTGCTCATCACCATTTCTAAGCCGAAGAGCCAGCGTTGTCCGTAGACACCTCCAAGGTCATGTGGCCGGCATGACTGCATGGAGCGCCGTTACCTTCCCGCCGGAGCGGTACCTATTGATCTACTCACATTTGCATGTTTTCGAACTGCTAGGTTGGCAGAAGCTAGGGCTGGCAGCGGAAGCTCACGCCGCTCCCCGGAATCGAACCTGCGACCTTTCGATCAACAAGCTCAGCAGCTCAGTGCTTTAACCCACTAAGCCACCGCCGTACCAGCACACATATGCTTCTGCGAAGGGGTTTAGAGTGGCTTGCGTTTAGATTGCCTTCTACCCTACAAGCATCATTGTCTTGTTAAGGCAGTGTTTCTCTGTCAACACTTGGAAGCTCTTGGAATAAAAGCACACTCACAAAGGCAAATCTTTATGTACAGTTTTATTTCTGTCTTACCAATAAATGACAGGAAGACAGTACTGGAGAATTCCCGCCAAACCCCTGTGTATATCATCCTACTGATCCATCCCAAAAAAGGGGAAAGAACAGACTGTGGAAACTATCGAGGTATTTCCCTTCTAACCTCCGCTGGGAAAATCCTCTCACGAATCCTTGCAAACTGCCTTCTGCCCATCTCAGAAGACACCCTCCCAGAATCCCAGAACGGCTTCCGCCCCTCCAGAGGAACAGTGGTCATGATCTTCATTGCACGACAGCTCCAAGAAAAAGGCAGGGAACAAAATCAACCTCTGTACATGGCATTCATTGACCATGCAAAGGCATTCGACACAGTGAATCGCAGTGCTCTCTGGATCATCCTCCAAAAGATCGGGTGCCCTGACAAATTTGTGAACATCCTGCAACTCCTCCATGATGACATGATGGCAACTCTGGCTCCTGCAGACAGCAATGGCTTGGACAGCAATGGCTCCTGAAGTGACCCATTCAAGGTGGAATCAGGTGACAAACAGGGATATATTATTGCCCCAACCTTATTTTCCATCTTCATTGCTATGATACTTCATCTTGTTGATGGGAAGCTTCCTACCGGAGTGGAAATAATCTATCGGACAGATGGCAAGCCGTTTAACCTCAGCAGACTGAAAGCCAAAACCAAGGTTACAACAATATTTGTTATAGAACTCCAATATGCTGATGACAACGCCGTCTGTGCGCATTCAGAAGAAGACCTACAAGCCACTCTAAACACCTTTGCAGAAGAATACGAGAAGCTCAGCCTCTCACTGAACATCGAAAAAACCGAAGTGCTGTTCCAGCAGGCACCAGCCAATCCCTCTCCAATGCCAGAAATACAGCTTAATGGTGTATCATTAGAAAATGTTGACCATTTCTGCTACCGTGGCAGCCACTTCTCCACAAAAGTCAACACTGAGACTGAAATACAACACCACCTGAGCTCTGCAAGTGCAGCATTTTTTCGAATGAAGCAGAGAGTGTTTGAGGACCGGGATCAGTAGGGATACCAAGGTGCTTGTTTATAAAGCTATTGTCCTCCCAACCCTGTGAGACGTGAACAGTCTACAGATGTCACATGCAACTCCTGGAATGATTCCATCAGCGCTGCCTCCGAAAAATCCTGCAAATTTCTTGGAAAGACAAGCAGAAAAATGTCAATGTGCTGGGAGAAGCAAAGACCACCAGCATTGAAGCGATGGTCCTCCGCCACCAACTCCGCTGGACCAGCCATGTTGTCCGGATGCCCGACCACCATCTCCCAAAGCAGTTGCTCTACTCCGAACTCAAGAATGGAAAACGGAATGTTGGTGGACAGGAAAAGAGATTTAAAGATGGGCTCAAAGCCAACCTTAAAAACTCTGGCATAGACACTGAGAACTGGGAAGCTCTGGCCTTGAGCGCTCCAGTTGGAGGTCAGTTGTGACCAGCAGTGCTGCAGAATCTGAAGAGGCACGAATGGAGGGAGAAAGACAGAAATGTGCCAAGAGGAAGGCGCGTCAAGCCAACCCCAACCGGGACCACCTTCCACCTGGAAACCGATGCCCTCACTGTGGGAGAAGCTGCAGATCAAGAATAAGGCTCCACAGTCACCTATGGACCCACCACCAGAATACTACATTTGGAGAACCATCATCCTCGGACTACGAGGGATCGCCTAAGTAAAGCACATCTCATCACATTAAAACAGTGGATGTGGCTCTTAATGAGACCTGCCACATTATCACAGGATGTGTATGCTCACCACTGTTGGAGAAATTATACTGTTTCGCCGGTATTGCACCATCTGACATCCACTGGGAAGTAGCAGCCAGCAATGAAAGGACCAAGGCATTGACATCTCCAGACCATGCTCTGTTTGGATATCAGCCTGCACGCCAACGCCTTAAATCAAGAAAGAGCTTCCTACGATCTACAGAGATACTCGCAGGAACACCGCAGCAAGCGAGAGTTCAAAAGTGGCAGGTTAAAATCAGAAACCTAAATCAGTGGCTGATACCAGATGAAAAACTCCCTCCTGCTCACAAAGAAGACTAGGAGACTTGGAAGGCACTGAACAGACTGCATTCTGGCGCCATGAGATGCAGAGCTAACCTTAAGAAATGGGGCCACAAAGTGGAGTCTATTACATGCGAGTGTGGAGGAGAGCAAACCACAGACCACCAACTACAATGCAACCTGAGCCCTGCCACATGTACAATGGAGGACCTTCTTACAGTGACAGCAGAGGCATTCCAAGTGGCCAGCTACTGGCCAAAGGACATTTAGTATCATGCCAAGTTTTTAACTTTGTGGTTTTTCTATACATTATAACTGTATTTCCAATTCGCTTCTGACATGATAAAATGTTGGTTTTGCTGGAAAATTCAGGCTTGATTTGCTCCAGTCTGTACCCTCAAAAACTGTACCCTCAATCGGCTTCTGGCACGATAAATAAATAACCTTGGCTTCTGGAAGTCCTAGTTGGCTTTTAAAAATTTTTTGGCCAATGGCTCTCCTTTCCAGGCAACACATCGGCACATTGAAGAATAGAAACAGAACTCAGAACCAAAGCCGGGACACAATGGCAGATGGCACTAGAAACGGTGAGCTGAAACTGAGACAAATACACACACAAAACCCGTTGGCGGATTACATGAGTGACGATGTGGACGGTGGATCGATAAATACGTCGGAGGGGGAGAGAGGGGAGTTGGAAATGGATGGGGGAAGACCACTTCCTGCGGGTTTATAGATCACAACGCGGCAGTAAATTGAGGATCGGGGGACGCGCCTCTGCTATTAATGTCAAGAGGCTTTCCGTACCAGGTCCAGGTCTTCCTTTCTGAAAAAAAATCACTTCTCTCACATGGTGCAATATGAGAATCCATGAATGGAAAGTGACTAAGTTTTGCTGGAGGAGAGATTCAGACTGCCACAAAGACCTGAAGCAAATCAAGCTTGAACTTTCCAGCAAAACCAACATGTTATTTATCATGTCAGAAGGGAAATGAGAATACAGTTATAATGTATTTATAAAACTACTAACAAAGTTTAAAAAATTGGCATTATGCTAAATGTCCTTTGACCAGCAACTGGCCACTTGGGGTGCCTCTGGTGTCGCTGTGAAAAGGTCCTCCATTGTGCATGTGGCAACGTTCAAACCGCATTGTAGTAAGTGGTCTGTGGTTTGCTGTTATCCACGCTCACATGTCGCAGACTCCACTTTGTAGCCCTATTTCTTAAGGTTAGCTCTGCACCTTCCAAGTTGCCCAGTCTTCTGTGTGCCCAGGAAGGAGTCTCTCATCCGGTCTCAGCTACTAATTGAGTTTCCGGGTTTTAGCCTGCCAGTTTTGGACTCTTGCTTGCTTAGGTGTTCCTGCGAGTATCTCTGTAGATCTTAGGAAGCTATTTCTTAGGAAGCTATTTAAGACGTTGGTGTGCTGGCTGATATTCAAACAGAGGGTGGGCCGGAGATGTCAATGCCTTAGTCTTTCATTACTACCTGCTCCTTCCCAACAGATGTCAGGTGGTGCGATACCAGCAAAGCAGTATAATTTCTCCAGTGGTGTGGGGCATAGACATCCTGTGATAATGTGGCCTGTCTCATTAAGAGCCACGTCCACTGTTTTAACACGGTGAGATGTATTCCACACTGGGCATGCATACTCAGCCACAGAGTAGCCAAACACAAGAGCAGATGTCTTCACTGTGTGTGGTTGAGAACCCCAGGTTTTGCCAGTCAGCTTTTGTATGATATTATTTCTAGCGCCCACTTTTTGCTTGTTACTCAAGCAGTACTTCTTATAAGTATGGCACCCTTCTTATACTTCTTATAAGTAGTGCAATGGGTTAAACCCTTGTGCCAGCAGGACTACTGACTGACAGGTCAGTGGCTTTAATCTGGGAAGAGAGGGTTGAGCTCCCTCTGTCAGCTCCAGCTCCCCATGCGGGGACATGAGAGAAGCCTCCCACAAAGATGGTAAAACATGAAAACATCCTGGCATCCCCTGGGCAATATCCTTGCAGATAGCCAATTCTCTCACACCAGAAGCAACTTGCAGTTTCTCAAGGCTCCTGACATAAAAAAAACTTCTTGTAAGTCAGAACGCAGTCCAGAGTGACTCCCAGGTATCTGGCTGTGCTGCAATGCTCCAGTGGGATTCCTTCCCAGGTAATCCTCAGAGCTCGAGATGCTCGTCTGTTCTTAAGATGAAAGGCACACACTTGCATTTTAGATGGATTAGGAATCAGTTGGTTTTGCCTGAAATAGGCAGTAAGAGCACCTAAAGCTTCAGAGAGCCTTTGTTCAACCATTTCAAAATTCCATGCATGAGTGGTGATGACACGATCGTCAGCATAGATTAAACTCTCTGTCACTTCTGGCAGTGGCTGGTCACTTGTGCAAATGTTAAACATTGATGGAACAAGCATCCAAAACCAAGATGATAATGGCTGATTTAGTAAGGCCATATCATGAGATGACATATTTCTTCATTGGGAAAGATGCTAAAGGAAATTTTGTCTAGTTGAACTGGGATTAGAGTTCTAGAGACTACAGTTCAAAATCTCAGCTCAGCTATGACAACTCACTGGGGAACCTTGAGCAAGTCACGGTCTCAGCTGTAGAGAGCAATGGAACTAGTCAGGCCAAGAAAACCATGCTGTAGGTTCATCTTAGGACTGCCATAAGCTTGAAGACGCATCACCATCATCACTTCATTGCAGACAGAGTTTGTGTTGTGTTTAGCACAGTAATGCTGTGTTTCTGTGCCCATTCCTGACCATTATTAGAAACACTGGCTGAGATCCAGACATTGCACAACGGCTCAGCTCCCTTTTCCGCAGGCACAAAGTCACTTATGAAGAGCTAAGACCCGCAGTTATTCTTTAATGTCGGGGTGGGGGCAAGAAGGACTTAAAAGGCACTTTGCAAAAGAGCGTAAGAGCAAATCGTATCGATCTGGCAAAAAAGCCATATATTCTTAGTGTGGCCTTTAGAGCTACTGATTGACTAATTACAGATATATGGACCTTGCCAACTTTAATGGAAGCTTTTAATAGTTGCAGTCGGAGTGGGGGGGTGGGGAGGGAGAAGGAGAGGTGCCCTGTATTTGTTTTCCCCCCCCCCCCCCATCTTTATACCAGCTATGGGCAAACCCAGGCCTGAGGGCCGGATGCAGCCCCTTGGGCTCTTTTCTCAGGCCCTCTTCTCTCACACAGTTCTATCTTTCCTTCCTTCTCTCCTTCCTCCTTCCCTCCCTCTTTCTCCTTCCCTTCCACCCTTTCATCCTTTCTTCCTCTTTCCCCCTCTCTCCTTTCCTTCCTTCTACCCTTTTGTCCTTCCTTCCCTTCTCTCTCCCTCTTCTCCTCCTTCTCTCTTTCTCCCTCCCTCAGTTCTTTCCCTCTTTCTCCAGCCCTCCATTCCCTTCTACCCTTTTATCCTTCCTTCCTTCCTTCTCTATTTCCTTCCTCCTAGCCTTCCTTTCATCCTTCCTTTCCTTCCACCAATTTGTCCTTCCCTCCTATTTGTCTTTTCTTCCTTCTCTCTTTCCTTCCTCCTTACCTCCCTCCTTTCTCTCCCTTTCTCCTGCCATCCTTCCTTCCCTTTCACTCTCTCCTTCCTTCCATCCTTCCTCCCTTTTCTCTCTCTCCTTCCTTCCTTCCTTCCTTCCTTCCTTCCTTCCTTCCTTCCTTCTTTCCTTTCCCTTCTCTTCCTGTCTTCCACCACTCTCTACTTCCTTCCATCCTTTCTTCTTTTCTTTTCTTTTCTTTTCTTTCTTCTCTTTTCCCTTTCTTTCCCTCCTTCCCTCTTTTCTTCCTTCCCTTTCCCCTTCTCCTTCCTTCCTCTCCTTTTCCTTCCTTCCTCCCTTCTCTCCCCTTCTCTCTTTTCTCCCTCCCTCCGTTCCTTCCCTCTTTCTCCAGCCCTCCATTCCCTTCTACCCTTTTATCCTTCCTTCCGTCCTTCCTTCCTTCCTTCTCTCTTCCCTTCCTCCTACCCTTCCTTTCATCCTTCCTTTCCTTCCACCAATTTGTCCTTCCCTCCTATTTGTCTTTTCTTCTTTCTCTCTTTTCTTCCTCCTTACCTCCCTCCTTTCTCTCCCTTTCTCCTTCCATCCTTCCCTTCAACCCTTTCATCTTTCCATCCTTCTCTCTCTCCTTTACCCTTTCTTTCCTTCCATTCTTCTCTTCCTCCCTTTCTCCCTTCTCTTTTTCCTTCCTTCCCTTCCTTCCCTTCCACCCTTTCATCCTTCCTTCCTTCCCTTTTTCTTTCTTTCCTTCCCTCTTTCCTCCCTCCTTCCCCTCCCTCCCATCCTTCCTTCCCTTTTCTCTTTCCTTCCCTCTTTCCTCCCTCCTTCCCTCTCTCCCTCTTTCTCCTTCCATCCTTCCCTTTCTCCCTTTCATCCTTCCTTCTCTCTTTTTCCTTCCTTCCCTTCCTCCTCCCAGCAGGGAGTGCTAGCATGTGGCCCCCAAGCTAGAAAGTTTGCCCAAGTCTGCTTTATATTCACTTTTTAAAACAACCCTCCTCCCTGTGTTTCTTAAATACCTGTCAATCTATCATCAATGGGGCAGT
Organism: Anolis sagrei ordinatus; assembly: GCF_025583915.1. Classification (NCBI taxonomy): domain Eukaryota; kingdom Metazoa; phylum Chordata; class Lepidosauria; order Squamata; family Anolidae; genus Anolis; species Anolis sagrei. Next base: position 56,621,939 of record NW_026847771.1, read on the forward strand.
GATTTACTCGACCCTTTTCCTCTCCAAAGTGCTGAAGATGTTTGTAAAATCTGATCCAGGACCATGGAGAACACCTTTTAAGTTAAGAGTACAACCAGGAGCAGAATTGCTACCCCAATTAACAGGTAGGCAAATCACACTCTCTCAGCCTCAGAGGAAGGCTATGGCAAAACCCTTCTAAACCAATCTTTCCAGGAAAATGTTGCACCCCAGGCCTGGAACACCTATGACCACAGCACCACACAAGATAGAAGCAAACCATTTATTGTAAAAACACATTAAAAGTATAGGGAAAAAAATCAGGAATAAAGAAAGAAGACGTATAATCCAAAAAGGTTTACCAAAGGCGATAATCCAATAGGAATCCAAATGTTTCATGCAGATTCAAAGGTAGTACAGTTTAGTTATAATCCAAAGTCACAAGAACAGCTTAAGTCCACAAGCAAAAGGTATACTTAATAAAACTTAAACAGGAACCCCTAAAACAGGAGCATAGGAAGTCCTGGAATACTTGAATCCAAAGCCAAGGCTTGATTTGAAACAAGAATCAGAGAACTCAGGTCTAGCTTCTCACTTGAATGCTACATTGCCTGAACTAACACTTAGGTCAGCATTTCTCAACCTCGGGATCAGGACCCCGGGGGGGGGGGGGGTAATGGGGGGGGTCCAAAAGGGTCCCCAAGACCATCAGAAAACATATTTCTGATGGTCTTAGGAACCCCTTTGGCAGAGAAGGCTGAAGATCTCTCTGCCTGTCCTTCTCTTTCTTTTTGGAAACAGATGGCGAATCCTCCCCACCAAAAGCCCTCCTGTGCTATGACTGGCCGGCCTCTCGGCCAAGGGAAGGGCTGTTTCTGAGAATCCAATCAGGGAGGGGAGAGTATGCGTGCTCGGCGCATGGCAGCATGGTGTGCATGTGCAGGTGAGGGAGAGCATGTGGGGCTGGAGGGAGGCTCGCCCTAGCGAGTCCCTTCAAGGCATGAGGGTTCTGTGTGGGAAGTTTGGCCCAATTCTATTATTGGTGGGGTTCAGAATGCTCTTTGATTGTAGGTGAACTATAAATTCCAGCCACTACAATTCCCAAATGTCAAGGTCTATTTTCCCCAAACAAGAGTGTTCATTGTTTGAGTCCACAGTGCTCTCTGGATGTAGGTGAACTACAACTCCAAAACTCAAGGTCAATGCCCACCAAACCCTTCCAGTATTTTCTGTTGGTCATGGGAGTTCTGTGTGCCAAGTTTGATTCAATTCCATCATTGGTGGAGTTCAGAATGCTCTTTGATTGTAGGTGAACTATAAATCCAGCAACTACAACTCCCAAATGACAAAATCAATCCCCCTACAACCCCACCAGTATTCATTTTTCCCCTTCTGTATAACTTAGCTCTTCGCCCGATTCCTTATCTAATGTTGCTGTTTCTGGCTCCTTTGACTGACCTTGAAGCCCTGCACTTTCCGAGTCAGATTTCTCAGAGAGAGAAACAACATTCCCCTGACTTGAATCTTCATCACTATGTGCTCCAGGAAATACCACAATCCTCTCAAAATCACCAGTGAACCCATCAGCCTCAGGAATCTCTGGCTGTTCTACAATAGAAAACGCCGCAACAGATTTGCCTTAGACTCACCGTAAGTTAAAAACAAGCACCCAAGAACCACAGCATCCTTGTAAAATCTATTTTCAACACTGCGAGGGCAGTCAAGACTAGTCAAGAGGTGAAAGGTAAGTCATTTTTTTAAAAAGAGTATAGTTTGGAGGAGCTAAAGACTGGAGAAACATCCTCGAGGACCACATATGTTCCCCAGGCTTGTATTTTGTCCCGACAGACAGCCATCCCCACTCTGCTAGTGTAGTTAATTGGCATTAATTGAAACTTCCCCTTTTAATAATATAGGAGGTTTGCAAAATAATTATAATCATTAATTAGACCTTTACTTGGAAAGTCAGGACCTAAAAACCAAGGTATGGCCTGAAGTAGTTCAGCCTATTTTAATTTTGGCCCCGTTCTACTGGCGACTTGTGAAGGTAGCCTTCACTTTAAGACCCGATTCCCCCAAAGAAATGTAATTAAGTTAATCATATTTCCTTCCCCCCTTTCCCGCCCTTGCCCCCCAAGTGTCCCATTTTGTTCTTATTAGTCTTTGGAGTCTACACAGTCTCTGTGCAATTTATGCTTTCCAGGCCTGTGCCTTGCATGACAAACTCCTCCGTGTCCGCCGCCTCACCTTTCCCAAACTGCCACAAAACCCTGATAAAGACGGAGCTCGGTGTTAATTCGTAATTATAGAAGCGGATGGAAGCGGTTGGGCTTTGGCGTCCAGGGAGTTTGCCGTGAAGAGCCCCCTGGCCAATTTGGGAAAGAAACAGTTTGAAGAACGTTTCCGGCTTCCCTCGCCTCCCCATTGCTTCCCAGTGGGTTCGCCGCAAACCTGGATTCGGCAGGTGGAACTCGGCAGTGGAGCAGAATACCAAACTCATCCCTATAAAAGTGGTGCAAGGGGTCGGTCGATTGCTCTCCCTTTATGAAAAAATTCAAGTCCAATGGGAAACTTTAATCCCAAAAGCTCATAAAATGGCCTCAGCATCTAAGACAGTGGTTCTCAACCTTCCTAATGCCGCGACCCCTTAGTACAGGTCCTCATGTTGTGGTGACCCCCAACCATAATGTTATTTTCGTTGCTACTTCACAACTGTAATTTTGCTCCTGTTATGAATCGAAATCTAAATTTCTGATATGTAGGATGTATTTTCAGTCACTGGACCAAATTTGGCACAAATACCCAATACGCCCAAATTTGAATACTGGTGAGGTTGGGGGTGATTGATTTTGTCATTTGGTAATGCTGGAGTTGCTGGGATTTATAGTTCACCTAAAATCAAAGAGCCTTCTGAACTCCACCAATGATGGAATTGAATCAAACTTGGCACACAGAATTCCCATGACCAAGAGAAAATACTGGGAAGGTCTGGTGGACATTGACCTTGAGTTTTTGGAGTTGTAGTTCACCTACACCCAGAGAACACTGTGGACTCAAGCAATGATGGATCTGGATCAAACTTGGCACAAATACTCAATATGCCCAAATGTGAACACTGGTAGAGTTTGGAGAAAATAGACCTTGCCATTTGGGAGTTGTAGTTGTTGGGATTTATAGTTCACCCACAATGAAATAGCATTCTGAACCCCACCAACGATAGAATTGGACCAAACTTTCCACACAGAACCCCCATGACCAACAGAAAATACTATGTTTTCTGATGGCCTTTGGCGACCCCTCTGACACCCCCTCGCGACCCCCACGGGGCTCCCGACCCCCAGGTTGAGAAACACTGGTCTAAGCCTTTTTCAGAGGAAAAAGAGGAAAACTCACCAGGCTATTTTGGCTTCCACCACAACCTAGAGGTTCTAAAGAAGGTGATGGCTTCTCAATGCCAGGGGTTCTCGGATGAAACCAATTATCTTGAACCCTCTCAATCTGGTTTTAGGCCTGTTCACGGAAAAGTTTTGGTCACCTTGGTGGATGATCTCCGCAGAGAGCTAGAAAGGGGGAATGTGTCCCTGCTGGTTCTCTTGAATCTCTAAGCAGCTTTTGATACCATTGATCATGGTCTCCTTCTGGGTTGGCTCTCTGGAATGGGTGTTGGGGGCATTTCTTTGCAGTGGCTCCGCTCCTTCCTGGGGGATTGTACCCAGATAGTGGTGCTAGGAACATCTGCTTGGATCCCTGATCTTTGACCTGTAGGGACCTGCAATGTTCTATTCTTTCCCACATGCTTTTCAACATCTACATGAAACCGCTGGGTGAGGTCGTCCGGAGTTTTGGAGTTGAGTGCAATCTCTATGCAGACGACACACAACTCTACTACTCTTTTCCACCTCATTACAAGGAAACTCCCTGGATCCTGAACCAGTGTCTGGCAGCTGTGATGGACTGGATGAAGAACAACAAACTGAGGCTTAATCCAGACAAGACAGAGGTCCTCCTGGTCAGTCGTGAGGACAATTGGGGTGGCAACCTGTGCTGGACAGGGATTACACTTCCTGAGGACACAGGTCCACAGTCTGGGGTTCCTCCTGGACTCAGAGCTGACGCTTGAAGCTCAGGTGTTGGTGGTGGCTGGGAGGGCCTTTGCACTTTGTCTTCAAAGGCAGCCCCATGTAGAGTGCATTGCAGTAGTCCATTCTAGATGTAACGAAGGCATGGACCATCCTGGCCAAGTCAGGCTGCAACTGTACCTCGAAAAGCCTGACTTGGCCAGGATAGTCCATGCCTTAGTTACATCTAGAATGGACTACTGCAATGCACTCTACATGGCGCTGCCTTTGAAGACGGCTCGGAAACTGCAGTTGGTGCAAAGATCGACAGCCGGATTACTAACTGGGGTTAGTTATAGGGAGCATACCACACCTCTATTAAAGCAGCTCCACTGGCTGCCAACAAATTTCCGGGCTAAATTCAACATGCAGGTTATCACCTATAAACAGAGGTGGCCCTAGGTAATTTTCGATGGTAAGCAAACAGTATTTTGCCCCCCCCCCCTCCAACCAATCACTGATATATATATTCTGTTCGTCGTGGGAGTTCTGTGTGCCATATTTGGTTCAATTCTATCATTGGTGGAGTTCAGAATGCCCTTCAATTGTAGGTGAACTATACATCCCAGTAACTACAACTCGCATATGTCAAGGTCTATTTTCCCCCAAGAGCGCCTCAAGAGCACCCCTGGGCAAAATCAACTATACTGCAAATGCTTACTTTGCATAATGGATTGAGCCACCCCTGCCTATAAAGCCCTATAGGCTTTGGGTCCAACCTATCTTCAAGACCGCATCTCCTTGTATGAACTGGCAAGGGCTCTAAGATCTGCTGGGGGAGGCCCTTCTCTCAGTCTCACCCCTGTACGGTTGGTGGGGACAAAAGAGAGGTGTTGGGCGAGTGGGCTTAGCAAAAGACCCTCCTCATAAATGTACAGCAGATCAACTCATCAGATGCAGCGTGACCCAGCGCCAGTGGCTCAAAGTGCTTAAAATAATAAAAACACACAGACCAATGTTATCTCTTCCATAGAAGGCTTTTCTCTGTAGTAAAATAATATAAAAGGTAAAGGCTTTCTCCTGACATTAAGTCTAGTCGTGTCTGACTCCGGGGGTTGGTGCTCATCTCCATTTCTAAGCCGAAGAGTCGGCATTGTCCGTAGACACCTCCAAGGTCATGTGGATGGCATGACTGCATGGAGCGCCCTTACCTTCCTGCCGGAGCGGTACCTATTGATCTAATCACATTTGCATGTTTTTGAACTGCTAGGTTGGCAGAAGCTGGGGCTGACAGCGGAATCGCACGCCGCTCCCCGGATTCGAACATGCAAAGCTCAGCGCTTTAACCCACTGTGCCACCGGTAGTTAGACTATTTACAATAACAAGGTTTCTATAACACTTATAAACAAATACATAGTAGCTATACACGCAGCAGCCTTTATACTGGAGCTCCCTCACACGAGGCTTCTCTTGCACAGAAGTTTTACCTCACACAGACCTCACACGCATGCCTCCTGGTTCTCTTGGATCTCTAGACTGAGGAGTTCCCTCTCTGAGGCAAACCTAACACTAACAGGCTTCGGCTTACTCACTCTCCTCAGGGCAATGTTAGCTTTGGCCCACTAACTCTAACAGGCTTCGGCCTACTCACTCTTTCAGTGCTTGATTCACACTACTGTAACCAAAACTGCCCAGTTAATATTTAATATTTCTAACAAGAGGGCCTTCTCGGTGGTGGCTCACCGTCCCTGGAATGCCCTCCCGAGGGAGATTAGGTTACCCCCCCCCCCCACTCTCTTGTGGGTAAACAGTATTTCTTGTTGTTTCTTTGTCAGTATTGATGTGGAGATCGTCTGGTTTGCCTACACTGGGATAGACAACATATAATTGTCCTTCTTTAGGGGTCCCTTTCAAATCTATGATATTATATCTGTGTGTGTGTGAATCATATCTATCTATATCTATGGCTGGATGGCTCTTTGTCAGGAGGGCTTTGATTACGTTTTCTTGCCCTCGTGAAGGGAGTTGGATGGCCTTAAGTATTTTCTGTTGGTTATGGGGGTTCTGTGTGGGAAGTTTGCCCCAATTCTGTCATTCGTGGGGTTCGGAATGCTCTATGATTGTAGGTGAACTATACATCCCGGTAACTACAACTCCCAAACTCAAGGTCTATTTCCCACAAACTCCATCGTTGTTCATATTGGGCATATGGAATATTCATGCCAAGTTTGGTCCAGATCCATCATTGTTTGAGTCCTCTGAATGTTGGTGAACTACAACTCCCAAACTCAAGGTCAATGCCCACCAAACGCTTCAAGTGTTCTCTGTTGGTCATGGGAGTTGTGTGTGCCAAGTTTGGTTCAGTTACATCATTGGTTGAGTTCAGAATGCTCTTTGATTGTAGGTGAACTATAAATCCCAGCAACTACAACTCCCAAATGACAAAATCAATTTTTTGAGTTATGGTCACTCCTTGAGTTACTAGGTGTCTTGTGTTTGAAACACAACAAGATGAGTCCATAGCATACAAGATCACTCTGCTGTTGTATTGGATCACACGTGGGACACTTCCCAAGTGTCTAGGACTGTGTGATGTATCGGTGAATAATGCGTGCAGATCCCGGTAGGGTGGCCTTTTGCAGCTGGCAGATGGTGATTTTGTCAGCGCCGATTGTGTTTAAGTGCAGACCGAGATTTTTAGACACTGCACCCAGTGTGCCGATCACCACTTTGACCACCTTTATTGGCTTGTGCCAGAATCATCGTTGTCGTTGTTGTTGTTGTTATTATTATTATTATTATTATTATTATTATTATTATTTGAAACACAACATGATGAGTCCACAGCAGACAAGATCACTTTGCTGGCTGTTGTATTGGATCACACGTCGGACACTTCCCAAGTGTCTAGGACTGTGTGATGTATCAGAAATAATGCGTGTAGATCCCAGTAAGGTGGTCTTTTGCAGATGGTAATCTTGTCAGCGCCGATTGTGTTTAAGTGCAGGCCAAGGTCTTTAGGTAATGCATCCAGTCTACCGATCACCACTGAGACCACCTTTACTGGTTTGTGTCAGAGTCTTTGCAGTTCGTTCTTTCAATCCTCATATCGTGTCAGCTCTTCTTCTTCTTCTTCTTCTTCTTCTTCTTCTTCTTCTTCTTATTATTATTATTATTATTATTATTATTGGATCTCCACTGAAAGCATGTCCAGCCTCTTTTTGAGGGACCTCCAGGGAACATCATCTCTTAAGGTGATTGGTTCCATTTTCCGAACCATTCTTACTGTTGAGACGTTCCTTCTAACAGTCAAGCGAATCCCAACCGGGCATGGAAACACTGGTTATGCACTCTCAGCCCCTTAGGATGGCAGCAGGTTGGCAATGACTTGAAGGCACACAACAACCGACTGCAAGGCCTGTACGTCCTGAGGAAAGCCACGTTTCCCTCTCTTGCTTGTCCCCTGCAGACCAAAGTCAGACAGTAGTTGTTGTGTATATACATATACATACACACACAGAGCTGAGGCTCTCTGGCGCTGGTGTTTGTGCGCCTTTTTGTCAATTCACGGCACTCCCAGGCATAAATGGGTTTAAACTACCTTAAGTGTTTCAGCAGGGAAGAGCCGCCGGCTGCGTAACACTGTATTACCGCAGCATTACAAGCGAAGGATCAATGGTAATCCGCCAGTTCAAAAATAGGATTATTTAAAATAAAACATACCGAGAGAGAAAGAGAGAAGGGAATGAGAAAACCACGACAACAATCGGGGGGGAGAGGAGGCCAGGCGCCCTTTTCCGAGCCAAACCCAAGGGGAAATGTGAATGACCCAAACGGCTAGGTCAAAAGTGGTGTTTGCTCCTGACAGACCACAATTCTTCCCTTGTTTTCTCTTTTGGCAGGTGATACGATCTAATCCGCTGCCACAAGGCATGTGGGATTGGGGGGCATAAACCTGCTCACATCAGAGTGGGGCCATTGCATAGGGGACAGGGGGCATATGCCCTCTCTAGCACTCACCTAGCAGCCCACACTGGGGCAACGTTGAGGGTGTTTAGGAGCGTTAAGGCAGAACTTCTCAATCTGGGGCTCGAGACCCCTGGGGGAGGTATGAGGGGCCACCAAAGACCATTAAAAGACACATATTTCTGATGGTCTTAGGAACCCCTTTGGCAGAAAACTTAGGAAGGTCTTAGGAACCCCTTTGGCAGATCTCTCCTCCTGTCCTTTTCCTTTTTGGAAACAGATATGAATCCTCCTACCAAAATTGTGCCTAATTTGGTCCAGATCCATCGTCATTTGGATACACAGTGCTTTCCAGATGTAGGTGTCCTACATCTCCCTTAAATCACTGTCAAATCCTCTCTAATCCCGCCAGTACATGCAACATATCATTGTCCATCTTTAGGAGTCCCTTTCAAATCTATAATACTTTATCTCTGTGTGTGTGAATCATATATATCTATCTATATCTATGGCTGGATGGCTCTCTGTCAGGAGGGCTTTGATTACGTTTTTATTGCCCTGGTGAAGGGAGTTGGACTGGATGGCCTTAAGTAATTTCTGTTGGTCATGGTGGTTCTGTGTGGGAAGTTTGCCCCGATTCTGTCATTCGTGGGGTTCATTCAGAATAGTCTTTGATTGTAGGTGAACTATAAATCCCAGTAACTACAACTCCCAAATGCCAAGGTCTATTTTCCCCAAACTCCATCTGTGTTCATATTTGGGCATATGGAATATTCATGGCAAGTTTGGTCCAGATCCATCATTGTTTGAGTCCACAGTGCTCTCTGGATGTAGGTGAACTACAACTCCCAAACTCAAGGTCAATGCCCACCAAACCCTTCTAGTGTTTCTGTTGGTCATGGGAGTTCTGTATGCCAAGTTTGGTTCAACTCCATTGTCGATGGAGTTCAGAATGCTCTTTGATTGTAGGTGAACTATAAATCCCAGCAACTACAACTACCAAATGACAAAATCATAATTTTTTGAGTGATGGTCACTCCTTGTGTTGTGAGATGTTTTGTTGCCAAATTTGGTGTGATTTCGTTCATTGGTTCTTTTGTTTTTAAGGTACTCATTATGCACAGAGCATTTATATATATATATATTGTTTCTTTATATTCTGCACTCTTATAGGTGTTTCCAGGTCTGGGGTGCAATACTCCCTAACAGGACTTACTGGAAGTTGACCATTTGGAGGACCTCCAAACATCCCCTCAAAGAGTAAGTTCTCGACTGCAAATCTCATTCATATGTACATATATGTAGCAGATGGATAGATAGATAGATAGATAGATAGATAGATGGATGGAAGATAGATAGATAGATAGATAGATAGCTAGCTAGCCATGGAAATATTTGTGTGTGCATTTCACAGTATGAATGCCTGTTCATGTGTTTTGCACTCTGTTACAGTCGCTCCTCTGAACCAATTTAAAAAGTGCCCCCGAGTCGTCATTTTAAATGTACCCTGATTAATCAACTAAAGTTTTAATTGATCAGTGCCTCTGAAAATACTTCAAGGGGGATTCGCAGCATGACCACCGGGCCCCGAGCTTGTTTTCCAGGATAAGGACTTGAGGACCGTTGCTCCAATTATAGCAGGATGTCGAGGGAGGCCAGCATAAAAGTCCTACAAACACACACACGTGTTCCCACTTTCCATGCCCTTCCTCTGTTTTAACCATCACAGCATGGTTAAAAATTGAATTTGCTAGAGACCTGGGTAGCACTGCGCCAAAAAACCAAAAAAGTCTCAAAGCAAGAGTGGCAGTCAGCTCAGCCAGTTAGACAGAATCATCACATTCTAGAATTGGAAGAGACCCCGAGACTCATCTGGTCCAACCACCTTTTGCCAGACAGGAAGATACCATCAAAGCACTCCTGACAGATGGCCATCTAGCATTTGTTTAAAATCCTCCAGAGAAGGAGACTTTACTGGACTCCCAGGTAGAAATATATTCCACTGTTGATGTCAGTTGTCAGGTAAGGGTAAGAAGCAATGGTCCAGGCAAGCAAGGTTGTGCCCCATTTGAGGCTGAGATGGAGGCATCTCTTCCTTTCCTTTCCTCTCACTGAGGCTTCCATGTGCAGATGTGGCTCTTAAATTAAGGCCTGGAGAACTTACTTTTTACTGTCATGTCACAAGGTCACCGTGTTTCTCTGAGTCTCCATGATCGAAAGTGTGTCCTCGGCATCTGCTGGAGTTTGGGTCTGGAAATACCCATTGGTACCAAAACCCGTGGATGCTGAAGTCCCATTATATATTTATAATATACTAGCGGTCCCCTGCCACGCGTTGAGTGGCCCAGTCTGGTGATCTGGAAAATAAAGTAATGAGAAAGTGTTTTGTACCTTGGGAAGTCTGACTTGGCCACGGTAGTCCACGCACTGGTTACATCCCGTATAGACTACTGCAACGCTCTCTACGTGGGGTTGCCTATGAAGACTGCTCGGAAGCTACAAATGGTCCAACGATCGGCAGCCAGGTTGTTAACAGGAGCGGCACTCAGGGAGCACACCACTCCTCTGTTGCGCCAGCTCCACTGGCTGCCAATTTGCTACCGGGCACAATTCAAAGTGCTGGCTTTAGCCTTTAAAGCCCTAAACGGTTCTGGCCCGACCTATCTGTCCGAACGCATCACCCCCTATGAACCAGTTAGGACATTAAGATCGTCCGGGGAGGCCCTGCTCTCGATCCTCACAAGCACGGCTGGCGGGGACGAGAGACAGGGCCTTCTCAGTGGTGGCCCCTCGGCTGTGGAACGCCCTTCCCGCAGACATTAGATCGGCCCCCTCCCTGCTGGCATTCAGAAGAAGAGTGAAGACTTGGCTCTTTGAACAGGCGTTTAATTAAGCAGTGCAATTAATTGATTGATCTTGGAACTTGGAATAATGGACGAGGAGATCGGATTATGACTTTACTGATGAGACGTGATGGATTAGTTATATGGATGTATTGATGTTATATTGATGTACTGATGTATTGTTATATTGATGTAGTTGCCTTAGTTACTGTTTTAATTGCTAATGTTGTGCACTTTGTATATTGGTTTGGTTGTAAACCGCACTGAGTCGCCTACGGGCTGAGAGAGTGCGGTATACAAATAAAGTAAATAAATAAATAATTTTCTAATATATGTAATTTCTTTATGCTTGTGGGTAAACAGTATTTCTTGCTGTTTCTTTGTCAGTGTTGATGTGGAGATTGTCTGGTTTGCCTACTCTTGAACATGCAACATATCATTGTCCTTCTTTAGGGGTCCCTTTCAAATCTTTGATACTGCATCTGTCATATACATATATATGTGTGTGTGTTTGTGTGTGTGAATGGCTGGATGTCCCTTTGTCAGGAGGCTTTTGATTATGCTTTCTTGCCCTGGTGAAGGGAGTTGGACTGGATGACCTTAAAGCAGCATTTCTCAACCTGGAGTCGGGACCCCTGTGGGGGTTATGAGGAGGTGTCAAAAGGGCAGGAAGGGAGTGCCACACCCGGGGGGGGGGGGGTCAGAGGGGTCACAAAGACCATCAGAAAAGACAGTATTTTCTGTTGGTCATGAGAGTTCTGTGTGGGAAGTTTGCCCCAATTCTGTCGTTGGTAGGGTTCAGAATGCTCCTTGATTGTAGGTGAACTATAAATCCCAGTAACTACAACTCCCAAATGTCAAGATCTATTTCCCCCAAACTCCAACTGTGTTCACATTTGGGCATATGGCGTATTGTGCCAAGTTTGGTCCAGATTCATCATTGTTTGAGTCCACAGTGCTCTCTGGATGTAGGTGAACTACAACTCCAAAACTCAAGGTCATTGCCCACCAAACCCTTCCAGTATTTTCTGTTGGTCGTGAGACTTCTGAGTTTGGTTCAATTCCATCGTTGGTGGAGTTCAGAATGCTCTTTGATTAGGTGAACTATAAATCTCAGCAACTACAACTCCCAAATGACAAAATCATATTTTTTTTAATGAAGGTCACTCCTCGTGTTGTGAGATGTTTTGTTGTCAAATTTGGTGTGATTTCATTTATTGGTTCTTTTGTTTTTAAGGTACTCATTACGCACAGGGCATTTTTATATATATAGAAGAAGATGGATGGATGGTCGAATCCACGAATACAGTGTGCCAAATGTAGATTTCATGCCTTTCCATTGCTCTCTACTCTGGATTACCATATCTTCCCAGAGTTCCACTTAGGAGGGACAGTCCCGATTAATCTCCCTCTGCTTTCTAAATGTTACAGTTTACCTGCGAAGCAGGCAACCTTGCATTTTCCATTAGGTTAAAGGAAAATGCTGCAGCCTCTCCTAGCTTGCTGTTATTCCCCATTAGCTTGAGTACCCAGAGTTGCCCAGGTTATTTGAAAAAGTCAATTTTTAATTGTACAAAATGCATAAAATTGGGGGTGAACTACAACTGATATCATGTTAGGTTAATCCCCTGTTACTCCACCAGTCCTTAAAGTTTGTTATGTTGGGCACGTTTGCTCTAGATGCATCACTGGTGGGATTCAGTGTGCTCTCTGGCTGTAGGGTAAACTACAACTCCCACTATGGTGAGTCAGTCCCCTCAAATCCCTCCACTAGGTTGAATGAGTCATGAGGTTTCTGTGTGCCAAGTTTAGTCCAGGTCCATCATCGGTGGAGGTCACCGTTTCCCTGGTTGTGGGTGAACTACAACTCTCAGAAAGGGAGGCCAGTTCCCCCCAAACCCCTCCAGTAATTAAACTTTGGCATATCAGGTATGTGTGCCAAGTTTGGTCCAGATCCATTGGTCTTTGGGTTCACATTGCTCTCTGGATGTAGGTGAACTACAACTCCCCCAAATCAAGATGAGCTTTCCCCAAAGACCTCCAGTATTTTTTGCTGGTCATGATGGCTCTGTGTGCCAAGTTTGGTCCAATTTCATCTTTGGTGCTCATTGATTGCAGGTGAACTATACATCCCAGTATCTACAACTCCAAAATGTCCAGGCCATGTTCCCCTCAAAACCAACCAGAATTCAAATTTGGGCATATCGGGTTTGGTCCAGATCCATCATTGTTTGGATTCATACTGCGCTCTTGATGTGGGTGAACAACAACTCCTATAAATCCCTTCAAAGAACTCCAGTATTTTTGTTTCCCATGCCAACTGTGTGCCAAGTTAGTTCCAGATCCATCATTGGTGGAGATCAAAGTTCTCTTAGATTGCAGGCAAACTATACGTCCCAGTACCTACAACTCTTATAAATCATGGCGAATTCTCCCCAAACTTATCTAGTATGTTCAGATGCTGATTAATTTCTCTGTTTGCTGTGTACCATAGAAAAGAATAGGAATGGGTTAAGGGAGAGGCAGTGGGCAGGGTCATGCAAATTCCACACCAATGGCGAGAGTCAGAAACACTGGGATGTCTGTGGTGGAGGGAAAACAGAAAATCTAGGATGAAATTGTTCACATGTGAAAGCATTCACTTGGGTGGTGGGCAGGATGGCGTTTGTGGATGACATTGGCAGGGCTCTTGTATGTGTTTATGGTGCCTGCTATAACCTGCAATGTCATTGGAAGGGAGGGCCTTTGATGTCTCCTGAACAGTGAGAACAATAACTATTTTTGAAGACAGGAGCTTGTCTGTGTAAGTGGATATCCCAGCCACACACACACACACAGTTTCATTTTTATTATGTGTATGAAGAGATTAAGAACAAGTTCCTTCAAAGCTGCTCTTCCAAATCCCCGTCTTCTTCTCTTTTCTTGATTCAGTCTCCATTCTGATTGAGGACTGAGCCAAGGGATGGAAAATCTTGAGCTATTCAGTGTCTTTATCATTTACATTAACGGTCTGTAAATCATCGGTGGCCATTATTTTTCTTAATGTTCAATTTGCCCTTGTAATTTCTGCCTTGGTTTTTTTTCACCAAAGATAGTTTCAGGTGTTCTATTTTCTGCCAGTAATATGGTAGCATCTGTGTATCTTGGGCTGGTGATGTTTCTTCCTCTTGTTTTCATTGAGTAGAGGACAAATTAGGTGCTGCAGACCTATGACCTCCACACCACACAAGAATCCAGGAATATAAGCAAACAGTTCAAAAACATATTAAATGCATATAAAAATCAGGAATAAGAAAGGAAGATATATAATCCAAAAAGATTTAGAAACAGGTGTTAATTAGATAAAAATCCAAATGTCTCATAAAAGTTCCAGAGGTGACAAAGTCCAAGAACAGTCAGAAATCACAGATACAGCGTAAGTCCATAAGCAAGAAGGTATAACTAGTAAAACTTGAACAGGAGTACAAGAACAGGATCATAGAAAACTTTCAGGATATATCAAAGCTTGACTTGAACCAAGAACACTAGAATGCAGATTTAGCTTCTCACTCTAACGCAGTGTTGCCTGAACTGTTGTCTAATAGCCCTAGGTAATTTTCAACGGTAAGCAAACAGTATTTTGCCCCCCCCCCCCAACCAATCACTGATACATATTTTCTGTTCGTCGTGGGAGTTCTGTGTGTCATATTTGGTTCAATTCCATCATTGGTGGAGTTCAGAATGCTCTTTGATTATAGGTGATACATCCCAGTAACTACAACTTGCATATGTCAAGGTCTAGTATTTTCCCCCAAGAGCACCTCAAGAGCACCGCTGGGCAAAATCAACTATACAGCAAATACTTACTTTGCGTAATGGGTTGAGCCGTCCCTGTCTAATAGACAATCCAATGAAATAATTCAATTTCCTGTGAATTTCCTTCACAAATTTCCCACATAATCTCTCTGAACGACGCAATCTATTTTTGGCTCTGATTTGTAAATGAAGCCTTTTGTTGATCTCCGTAGCTATAGGTTCTCATGGGAACCCACCTTATCACTCAGCTCTTTACTCGATTCCTTATCTGCTGTTGCTACTTCTGACTCCCCTGAATGCCCTTGAGGTCCTGCACTTTCTGAGCCAGTTTTCTCACAGAGAGATCTATCATTTCCCAGACTTGAATTTCCCAGACTTGAGAGCCCATCACTTTGAGCCACAAGAAAGCTCAAAATCCTCTCTAAACCATCAGACTTGCGCTGTGGTGAATGATACAATTGGACTCAAGCTTCTTCTTCTTCTTCTTCTTTTTTGTCGTGTCAGGAGCGACTTGAGAAACTGCAAGTCACTTCTGGTGTGAGAGAATTGGCCGTCTGCAAGGACATTGCCCAGGGGATGCCTGGATGATTTGATGTTTTTATCATCCTTGTGGGAGGCTTCTCTCATGTCCCCGCATGAGGAGCTGGAGCTGATAGAGGGAGCTCATCCGCCTCTCTCCGGATTCGAACCTGCGACCTGTTGGTCTTCAGTCCTGCCAGTACAGGGGTTTAACCCACTGTGCCACCGGGGGACTCAAGCTGAAAGGATGTTCATCTGCTGACTTGCTCAGAGGCGGAAGGAAAGTCCAAAGCTGAACAACTCATAGAAGTATGGAATGGGATAAGCACAAATCAGAGGAAGCTGAACAAGAAATGGAATGTATAAACATTGCTATTCCTTCTTCCCCTTTCAATCACAGTCTCTGCGACTTTTAACAATTTTAACAACTGGTTTGGGGGAAATTAAGGTAAAACAGCATCCAACATAATAGACTTTCTGGTATATAATTTTTTAAAAAATATTTTGGGGTGGGAAACACATAGAAATATCACCTTACATAGTTCTTTGTCACTGTGAAAGTAAATTGTGGTTTCGAGAGAAAAAGGGTTTTATGGGGAAATCCCCATTTTCCCCTGTCCCTCCACTCTTTGACACAGGGATCTGAGCACTGAGAAATACAGAGAGATAACTTGGACCCTTCTCTTTGAATTGGATGGCTGTTGCTAAGGGTTTTTTTTTGTAAAAGTTCCCAGTTCATCATGAAAAGAAATAGACACCGAGGCTTTTCAGAAAAAGGAGTCTGAAAGAGGTAACCGGAATGTGCAGTCAGGAGTGGAAGCGGGTCGGTGGAACGGCACGAGATGGAGAATTAGAGATGCGAAATGGGATTTAGGGCAAATGTAAAATATCATAACAGGATTTCTCCTCCTGCCAACGAGGGTCCGGTGTGCCTCTCCGTATCAGTGATCGCGGCATTAGCCGTTCCATTTGATTTCATCTCCTGGTGCATATTTCCATTATCCGAATCCTAAAAAGTCATCTCCACCAATCAATACTGGGAAAGGCGGGGGCTGGAGGGGATTTTATTACCAGCA
This sequence comes from Anolis sagrei ordinatus, assembly GCF_025583915.1. Taxonomy (NCBI): domain Eukaryota; kingdom Metazoa; phylum Chordata; class Lepidosauria; order Squamata; family Anolidae; genus Anolis; species Anolis sagrei. The sequence continues at coordinate 56,638,176 of NW_026847771.1, forward strand.
GCTGCAAAAATCCCTATTTCCTGATTGATCGACAGATAGAATAATGCCAGGCAGATTGCATTGATGATATTTCCCAAAGCGTGGGGCTATGAAGGGGTGCTGAACAACCCATTTTTTGGAGATGCAGATACATCTCAGTTTAGGAAGTCAATGGGCAGTTGGGATTGAAGGAGGGCCATTCACATTCTTCTGTACCTAGTCATGAAGGAGCTATTCCTGCCCCTTCTTCTCTTCCTCTGTGACCAGGGCAGTGGCAGTTGGGATAGTGCAGCCGTTCCCAACCTGTGGTCTGTGGACCGCCAATGATCCGCAAGAACAAAACTATGGTCTGTGGCCTCACCATTACTACACCATTGCCTCAAAAACATGTGGCAACGAGAGTGACTGGTCTCGTGAAACCCTCTTATAGTGTCGAGGCAAGGGGGATGTCGGGAGGGAAGAGGCTGACTACCCACTAAAGATTACTACTAGCTCAAGATTATTAAATATGGTTTTCTGTGGGTGAGTAGATGGCAACTACTGGATGGCATATGTTTTGTATCAGAAAACAGAGCTGATGTGGTCTATCCAATGCAATTTCTGAATCATCATCCCAAATGACCAAACCCAATCTAAAGTTGACCAAAAATTGATTCGTAACCCTTTTGGTACTAATGTTGGAGAGTGGTCCCTCGTCAAAGTGGTCCCTAGTCAAGTGGCCCCTGGTCAAAAAAAGGTTGGGAACCACTGGGATCGAGAGAAAGTCCATCCCTTGCTTCCAGGCTAGGACAGTTGAAGTTGGGATGGAAGGAGGGCCTTTCATTATGGATTCATTCTTGTCTCTTCTCCTCTTTTTCCGTGATCAGGATAGTGGAAATTGGGATGGAGGAAAGACCATTAATCTGTTTCTAGGCATAAGCATGATGGAGTTGTGTGTTCCTTTTTCTATCTCTATGATGCCAGGGCCGTGGCAGTGACTTTCAATCTGCTATTGAGCCTAGGCATGTTGGAGCCAGGCATGTAGCCGGGGGGAGGGGGGGGCTTGAGCAGCCCCCCCCCCCCCCGAAATTCTCAGGGTGGTCCGTGAGAAGGCCTTACTGGTACATTATTTAAACTGTTATGTTTATTCATATCATGGATCACCATGCTCAATATTTCCCAAACGCATGGGGCTATTGGGATAATGACACAAAAGGTTTGCTAGGATAGATCCTCAGCCCCCTCCCTTTGAATCAAACTCCCCCCCCCCCCCCCGAATCAAAATCCTGGCTACAGGCCTGGTTAGAGCTATTCTTGCTTCTTCTCTTCGTCCGCAACCAGGGCACTGGCAGTTGGGATGGAGAGAGAGTCCTTCGCTTCTTTTAGGCCAGGGCAGTGGCAGTTATGATGGAAAGCGGGCCTTTCACCATATTCTGGACCTAGGCATGATGACGTTATTCCTGTATCTCCTCTTCCTCTGTGACCAGGGCAGTGGCAGTTGGGATGGAGGAAAGGCCTTTCATCTGCTTCTAGGCTTGGCACTATGGCCACCCTGAGTCCCTTTGGGAGAGAAGATGGGTTACAAATAAAATTGTTGTTATTGTTGTTATTGTTATTTTACTGACACAAAAGCACAGTACAGCACAGCAAATGAGATGTATATGCTGGATTTCATATCACAAAATCACAAGTCAAACACTTCTCAAGCGTCTAGGACTGTATGATGTATTTTCTAATGATGTGCGCAGATCCAAGTAAGGTGGCCTTTTGCAGTTGACAGATTGTGATTTTGTCAATGTTTATTGTTTCCAAATGCTGGCTGAGGTCTTTTGGCATGGCACCCAGTGCACTGATGACCACTGGAACCACCTGTACTGGTTTATGTCAGAGCCCTTGCAGTTCGATTTTGAGGTCTTGAAAACGGCTGAGTTTTTCCTGTTGTTTTTCGTCAATTCGGCTGTCACCTGGTATGGCAACATCAATAATCCAAACTTTTTTCTTTTCCACAATCATGATGTCTGGTGTATTGTGTTCCAAAACTGTGAGTCTGGATTCGAAAGTCCTACAGTATTTTTGCGTGTTCATTTTCCACTATCTTTGCAGGTTCTTTACTGCTGGCAGGTGGTACTTGTGACATACGTTCCAGTGAATCATTTGGGCCAGAGTTGTGCCTTTGTTTGTAGTCCATCTGTGTGATTTTCTTGCAACAGCTGAGGATATGGTCCATGGCTTCATCAGCTTCCTTGAACAGTCTGCATTTTGGATCATCAGCTGATTTTTCGATCCTGGCCTTAATTGTATTTGTTCTGTTGGCTTGCTCCTGGGCTGCAAGAATCAGGCCTTCTGTCTCCTTCTTCAGAGTTCAATTTGTGAGCCATAACCAGGTCTTCTCCTTATCAACTTTTCCTTCAGTTTTGTCAAGGAACTTCCCATGCAATGCTTTGTTGTGCCAGCTGTCAGCTCTGGTTTGGAGTGCAGTTTTCTTGCACTGATTCTTTGTCTGCTGTGCTTTGAGAAGTTTCCGATTACTGACTTCAATTAAAGTAGGTTCTTGGCTTTCCTTTACATATTCTTCCAGGGCATATTTTTCTTCTTCAACTGCTTGTTTTACTTGTAAGAGTCCTCTGCAACCCCCGATGGGTGCCGTCTTGTCGTAGTGGGGGGCTTAACTGCTCCAAGGATCCTGAGAGCTGTGCTGGCGGTAGTGTAACTAGCAGGTCCAACCGAGTCAGAGAAGTCTCAGCTGAGGAGTGGAACTAAGAGCACCTAACCCATTAGCATTATGGAGAAACAAACCAAAACGAAGTCTATACTGGCTCGGTCGACACCCAGGATAAAAAGGACTGCGGTGGATGCTGCTGATTCTGGACATCCATCGACAAGTGGGCTACAAAATAAAAATAAAAATGAACAGTCACAGAAGTGGCAGAAATATACAATGCCAGAAAAACGCACAGTTGTTGTTATTATTATTATTTGAAACACAACAAGATGAGTCCACAGCAGACATGATCACTCTGCTGGCTGCTGTAGTAGACCACAGGTTGGACACTGCCCAAGTGTCTAGGACTGTGTGATGTATCGGCGAATAATGCATGAAGATCCCAGTAAGGTGGCCTTCTGCAGCTGGTAGATGGTAATTTTGTCAGCGCCGATTGTGTTTAAGTGCAAGCCAAGGTCTTTAGGCACTGCACCCAGTGTGCCAATCACCACTGGGACCACCTTTATTGGCTTGTGCCAGAGTCTTTGCAGTTCTGTCTTTAAATCCTCATATCGTGTCAGCTTTTCCAGTTGTTTCTCTACAATTCTACTGTCGCCTGGGATTGCAACATCGACGATCCACACTTTGTTTTTTAACACAATCGTGAGGTCAGGAGTATTGTGCTCCAAAACTCTGTCAGTCTGAATTCGGAAGTCCCAGAGTAGTTTGACGTGTTCATTTTCTGTAACTTTTTCAGGCTTGTGATGCCACCAGTTATCATCATCATCATCATCATCATCATCATCATCATCATCATCATTTTGGCATTCCGTGTGCCTCTTCTTCTCTCCCTACGATGCCAGGGCAGTGGCAGTCGGCATAAAGGAGGGCTTTCCATCCGCTTCTGGTCCTCAGCATGATGGAGTTACTCCTGTCTCTTCTCCTCTTCCTTCACGACCAGAACAGTGGCTGTTGGGATGGAAGAAGGATCTTTTGTTATGGAGTTACTCGTGTCTCTTCTCATCTTCTTCCGTGATCAGGGCAATGGAAGTTGGGATGGTGGAAAGGACTTTCATCTGCTTCTGGGCCTAGGCACAATAACAACACCAATAATAATAATAATAATAATAATAATAATAATAATAATCCTTTACTTGCACCCCGCTACCATCTCGGTGCGCCTTACAAGAGGACTCGGTGCGGCTTACAAGAGGCCAAGCCCAAATACAACAATTAAAACAGCAGCAACAACAACAACACAATAACTCAAAAACAAAGCAATAACATTAAACAACACCCAATGACGCAATTAAAAACAATGGCCGGGCCAAGTGCAATAATTAAACTTAAAAATTAAAAGTGCTGGGCATGACAAGGTGGGGTGTTTGGAGGGGGATGGGCATGCAGATATCTTGGATCTCTGATAAAGTGTGTTGGGACATAATGCTAGGAGTTTCCTTATTCTGGAAAGGCACACTGGAACAACCATGTTTTCAAGCTCCTCCTAAAGATTGCTAGCGATGGGGCCTGCCTGATGTCCTTAGGGAGAGAGTTCCAGAGTCGAGGGGCAACCACCGAGAAAGCCCTCTCCCTCGTCCCCACCAATCGCGCTTGCGATGCCGGTGGGACCGTAAGCAGGGCCTCTCGAGATGTGGGTTCGTACACAGAGATGCGGTCACGTAGGCAGGTGGGTCCCAAACCATTTAGGGCTTTGTAGGTAAGCACCTGCACCTTGAATTGGGACCGTATAATGAATGGCAGCCAGTGGAGCTCCTTAAACAGGAGGGCTGACCTCTCTCTGTAAGGAGCACCAGTTAACAACCTGGCCACCGTCTGTTGGACCAATTGAAATTTCCAGGCCGTTTTCAAGGGCGGCCCCACATAGAGTGCATTACAGTAGTCTAGTCTGGAAGTGACTAAGGCGTGGACCACCCTGGCCAGATCCGCCTTCACGAGGTACAGTCGCAACTGGCGCACGAGTCTTAATTGTGCGAAGGCCCTCCCAGACACCGCCAACGCCTGAGCTTCAAGCGACAGAAGAATTGTGTGTGCCTCTGCTTCTCTCCCTGCAATGCCAGGGCAGTGGCAGTGGGCACGGATGGAAGGTTTTCCATCTGCTTCTGGACCTTGGCATGATGGAGCTATGACTGTCTTTCCTTCTCTTCCCCAAGGCCTGACCAGTGCCAGTTGTGATGGAAGGAGGACCTTTCACTGCTTCCAGGACTGGTCCTAATAGATTTGTGCCTGCTTCTTTTTCTGGTGGGGCATAACCCTTATTTTGCGTCCTACTGCTACTATAACCCTGCCGCCAACTGCCACCGTCCTTCCGCCATCGCCCATTTTCTGACCTAGAATCTTTCAAAGCCTGTTCTGTCCATCCCTCCGTCTCGCTCTTTGCTGTCAGCTGAGGGGGTGGGGTGGAAATAGAGAGGAAAAGGGGCCTGCTGCTAAGTATAAATTGAGTGGAAGAGGGAGGAGAGGAGTCCATCCTCGCTTCACGCGGCGTGATGGGATCATCTGCATATCACACCGTTTTCTACCTGCGGTGTCCTCCTCCCGGGAACATTCTCGAGATGGCCTGGCCGGCGCTCCGTTTATGTATAATTTCCCTTCCCCAACTGACTGACTTTGAATACAGTTCATATTTCACTCCTAATCTCTTCTTCTTAGTTTTAATCCTCTCTTTCTTTCTCTGCCATCCGTTTGCCTTGGTTCGTTGTCTCGTTCCGACGCTCTTCTTCTTCTCCCCCTCCCGCCATCGCAGACAAATTACCCTTAATAATGTTCTGCAGGCCATGACACCTTGGTGGTTGCATTTCTCTCCCCCCCCCCCCCCCCTTCTCCTTTTTGTCATCCTTCGCCCGCGCGGGCATGAAAAGATAATACAAAATATGGCACTTATCTCCAATTGAGAGCCAAGACAACTTGCTAATCCGCTAATAATGTCACGTCGCAACCTCATTGGTTGGGAGCTCGACGGGGAGAGAGAAATACATAGTTCTCCAGTGCTTTTGGCTGCATGTTAAATGCGTCGCAGGCTTGGCTGAAGTCTGAGGGATTTCCCCTCCTCAAAACAATTCCCATATACACACACCCACACAGATACACACTTGGCTCCTTTCCTTTCTCTTTTCCTACACATTACTCAGTGGGCCTTTTAGAAGGGGTTCTTGGCTAGTGATCGTAGAAGGAAACCTGAGTATGGACATGCTGGCAAAGGTTATCAAGGAGGGAAGAATGTGAGGAAGAGGCCGCAGCAGTTTACTTTTGCCTGAGTTGACTGGGAAGAGCGAGATTTTGTCCCCTCTTTTATTTATTTACAGTATTTATACCCCACCCTTCTCATTCCAAAGGGGACTCAGAATGGCTTTACAGAACACACATATGGCAAACATTCAATGCCAATTATACAATAACACTGTGTATCTCAACCTGAGGGTGGGGACCCCTGGGGGGGGGGGTAGTGAGGGGGTATCAGAGGGGTCGCCAAAGATAATCAGAAAACAAAGTACTTTCTGTTGGTCATGGGGTCTCTGTGTGGGAATTTGGTCCAGTTCTATCGTTGGTGGGGTTCAGAATGCTCTTAGATTATAGGTGAACTATAAATCCCATCAACTACAACTCTTAAATGTCGACTCTATTGCCCCCAAACTCCACCAGTGTTCACATTTAGGCATTTTGAGTATTTGTGCCAGGTTTGGTACAGATCTATCATTCTTTGAATCCACAGTGCTCCACCTGGATATGAGTGAACTACAACTCCAAAACTCAAGATCAATGCCCACCAAACCCTTCCAGTATTTTCTGTTGGTCATGCAAGTTCTGTGTGCCAAGTTTGGTTCAATTCCATCGTTGGTGGAGTTCAGAATGTTCTTTGATTGTAGGTGAACTATAAATCCCAGCAACTACAACTCCCAAATGACAAAACCAACCCCCCCCCACCCCACCAGTATTCAAATTTGGGCCAAATTTGATCCAGTGAATGAAAATACATCCTGCATATCAGATATTTACATTACAATCCTAACAGTAGCAAAATTACAGTTATGAAGTAGCAATGAAAATAATTTTATGGTTGGGGGTCACCACAACATGAAGAACTGTATTAAAGGGTCGCAGCATTAGGAAGGTTGAGAAACACTTTCCTACAGCCAGAGAGCACACTGAACCCCACCGACGATGCATCCAGAACTTGTCCAACATAACACATGTTAAGTACTGATGGATTTTCTCGGGGTGAATCTGGCATGATGGGATGAAATAGCAATGAAAATAATTGTATGGTTGGGGGTCACCACAACATGAGGAACTGTATTAAGGGGTCACAGGGTTAAACCCCCATGCCGGCAGGATTGAAGACCAATAGGTCGCAGGTTCGAATCCAGGGAGCGGCAGATGAGTTCCCTCTATTGGCTCCAGCTCCTCATGTGGGGACATGAGAGAAGCCTCCTACAAGGATGATAAAAACATCAAATCATCCAGGCGTCCCCTGGGCAACGTCCTTGCAGACGGCCAATTCTCTCACACCACAAGCGACTTGCAGTCACTCCTGACACAACCAAAAAAAAAAAAAGGCATTAGGAAGGTTGGGAACAACTGCAATAATGGGACAGACAACACAACACCGGTAAAGGCCATTTTTCCGATATTATTTCCAGCATCTTGGAGGCTGGGCTCAACTCCGGCCACAGAAGGGGTGCTGTCGCACCATCTTCCATGCTGAGCGTATCGGGTATTTGTGCCAAATTTGGACCAGTGAATGAAAATACATCCTGAATATCAGATATTTACACTACGATTCATAACAGTTGCAAAATTACAAGTAGCAACAAAAATAATTTTATGTTTGGGGGTCACCACAACATGAGGAACTGTATTAAGGGGTTGCAACGATAGGAAGGTTGTAACACACTGTTGTAAAAGCAGTCGAGAAAGTGGGATGGCAGAGGACTTCTTGGGACAGTGAGAGGCGGCCCTAGGTAATTTTCAATGGTTCAGAATGCTCGTTGATTGTAGGTGAACTATACATCCCAGTAAGTACAACTCGCATATGTCAAGGTCTATTTTCCCCCAAGAGCGCTTCAAGAGCGCCCCTGGGCAAAATCAACCATACTGCAAATGCTTACTTTGTGTAATGGGTTGAGCCACCCCTGGGAACAGTCTCTACCATGTGGAGACAGTCAGAGGGCTTTGTGGTAAGGGAGAGGAGGATGGGGTGTCGTTGGGTGAGTCACACTCTCTCAGCCTCAGAGGAAAGCAGGCAAACTAAAAAAAAAACCTGACTTTTAAAAACCCCTCTTACAATGGACCTGGCGGTGGGAGCCAGTCATGCATAGTATTTGAGCGTTAGATTAGGAGTCCAAGGTTCAAATCAGTGGTCGGTTGGCAATAATTTGTGGATTTGAGGGTACATAACCACCGTTCAGTCTATCTCGCTTAGCTGTGATGGGCAGAGGATGCCACTTCTTTACCTTCCCGGCCCACCCATCCCTCCCCTTTTGGATTTACAGCTCCTTGGAGCAGCCCCAAAGACATAAACACTTGTATTTGTCAGTCACATCTCGGCAGCCCAGCAGGCTGTCTCTAAAAAATAATATATGCCCTGCGATTTCCCTTTCCATGATGCTGTTAGCATTAGTAACCCGATGTACTTCGTTCTTTTTAAAAATCCTCTCCTGCGAACATCTGCCATAAATCAACTAGAGATGCGCCCGCTCCTTCCTCGTCTCCTTGTGTCTTCCGGGAAGGGTATTGAAAAGGAAAAGGTAATGGAGTACATTGAGACTATATGTCTGCCTTTTACCATTCTGTCCAGCCAAGGGGCAACTCCTCCAGACTGGCAAATTAGAGATACAATGGGATTCAAGATACTGAGTCAAGGGGTCAGACCAGATGCCTCTTTTGGTGCCACCCAACATCCCATGAGTCTAAATGTATCCTGCTGACCAAGGGAAGCCACAGTCAGCTTTTGTCAGACCTCACCTGGAATAAGACATGGAGCCATGGCATTTAATGTGGGGTGCAAGGGCATTCACTCAATACTGTAAATGCACCCAGAGAAAGGTATGGACCTTGGAAAACTATAATAGGCCTGGGTAACAACGGAAAAATTTGTTTCTAAAATCGATTTGTATTGGGGGGTTTTTTTTGTTTCGATATTTAAAATAATTACAAAATTTTCCTTTTAAAAAGTTCGATATTTACGAAATTTCGTAAATGGTAAAAAATTAACGAATCGATTTCCGAAACAATAACGAATCGATTCGTTAATGGCGGACGCGACCGCGAAATATGCTAAAAAACCTCCAAAACCTTCTGAAGCTTCCCTCTCCCTCTGTTGTTGACTGTTGGTATGATATTATAATTTTTTTTCACTAATTAAACCATAAAACTGGCCCAGACATGCGGAAATAATAACGAAATGACCTCAAAACAATAACGAAACGAATACAATATCGAAATACGAAGCATTTACAAAACGTTTTTGAAAATTCGTTTTTTTTAATAATTGCTCCAGAATGGTTCGTTATCGTTTTGTAATTGAAAAAATTAACGAATTATTAACGAATTACGAATTAACGAAACGAAACCGCCCAGCCCTAAACTATAACTCCTAAGACCACACCGCATGAAGACATGGCATAATGATGATGATGATGATTATTATTATTCTGGCAGCCCAAGAACAAGCCATTAAAACAAATGCCATCAAAGCCAGAATTGAAAAGTCGACTGACATATCCCAAATGTAGACTCTGCAAGGAAGCAGATGAAACAATAGATCACATCCTCAGCTGCTGCAAGAACATCACGCAGACAGACTACAAGCAGAGGCACAACACTGTTGCTCAGATGATTCATTGGAACTTGTGCCACAAATACCACCTGCCTGTGACAAAGAACTGGTGGGATCACAAGCCAGAAAAGGTTACAGAAAATGAACACGTCAAACTCCTCTGGGGCTTCCGAATTCAGACACTCAGAGTTTTTGGAACACAATACTCTTGACCTCACAATCGTGTTAAAGAACAAAGTATGGATTGTCAATTTTGCAATCCCAGGTGACAGCAGGATTGAAGAGAAACAACTGGAAAAGCTGACACGATATGAGGATTTAAAGATCGAACTGCAAAGACTCTGGCACAAGCCAGTTAAGGTGGTCCCAGTGGTGATCGGCACACTGGGTGCAGTGCCTAAAGACCTTGGCCTGCACTTAAACACAATCGGCGCTGACAAAATTACCATCTGCCAGCTGCAGAAAGCCACCTTACAGGGATCTGCACGCATTATACATCACACGGTCCTAGACACTTGGGATGTGTCCGACGTGTGATCCAGTACAACAGCCAGCAGCGTGTCTGCTGTGCACTCATCTTGTTGTGTTTCAAATAATAATAATAATAATAATAATAATAATAGCATTTAAAATGGGTCACAACTACATTAATTCTCCAGTGCAGGTGCACCCAGAGAAGAGTATGGACCTTGGAAAACTATGACTCCCAGGACTGCACAGCATGAAGTCATGGCATAATAATAGCATTTAAAATGGGTCCTGACTGCATCTATTCTCCAGTGCAGATGCACCCAGTGAAGGGTATGGACCTTGGGAAACTATACCTCCCAGGACCACATAGCATGTTGCTAAGGGATTTAAAGTGGGGTCCAAGAGCATTCATTCTATATTGTAGATAAAGGAAGCAGGCTTGTAGCCAGGATTTTGATTCGCGGGGGGGGGGGGGGGGGGGGGGGGGGGGGCAGTCTGAGTGAAAGAGGGTCTACCCTAGCAAACCTTTTGTATTTACCCCAATACCCCCATGCATATGGGATATATTGAGCATGGTGATCAGATCATGATATGAATAAACATAACAGTTTAAATAATGCACCAGTAAGGCCTTCTCGCGGACCACCATGAGAATTTCGGGGGGGGGGGCTGAAGCCCCCCAAGCCCCCCCCCCCCCCCCCCCCCCCCGACACCAAGAGAAGGGTATGGAGTTTTGAAAACTATGACGCCCAGGACTGCACAGCATGAAGACATGGCATAATCATCATCATCATCATCATCATCACGTTTAAAATGGATCCTGACTGCATTTATTCTCCAGTGCAGATGCACCCAGTGAAGGGAGTGGACCACTTGGGAAACTACAGCTCCCAGGACCACATAGTATGGAGCTATGGTATTTAAAGTAGGGTCCAAGAGCATTCATTCCATAGTTGTAAGTGCACCTAGAGAAGGGTATGGACCTTGGGAAACTATGACTCCTGGGATATTCTCCAGTGCAGATGCAACCAGAGAGGGGTATGGACCTTGGGAAACTATATCTCCCAGGAACACATAGTATGGAGCTTTAAATGAGATTTAAAGTGGGGTCCAAGAGCATTCATCCCAAGAGAAGGATATGGACCTTGGGAAACTATAACTCCCAGGAAGCCATGGTATGGAGCTATGGCATTTAAAGTGGGGTTCAAGAGCATTCATTCCATAGTGTAAATGCACCCAGACAAGGGTATGGATCTTGGAAAACTCCCAGGAACAAATGGTGTAAATATGGACCTTGGAAAACTATGACTCCTAGGACTGCACAGCATGAAGACATGGCATAATAATAATAATAATAATAATAATAATAATAATAATAATAATAATAGCATTTAAAATGGATCCTGACTGCATTTATCCAATGCACCCAGAGAAGGGTATGGACCTTGGGAAACTATAACTCCCAGGATCACATAGTATGGAGCTTGTTATTTAAATTGGGTTCCAAAAGCATTCATTCCATAGTGTAAGTGCACCTAGAGAAGGGTATGGACCTTGGGAAACTATGACTCCTGGGATATTCTCCAGTGCAAATGCAACCAGAGAGGGGTATGGACCCTGGGAAACTATCTCTCCCAGGAATACATAGTATGGAGCTATGAGATTTAAAGTGGGGTCCAACAGCATTCATTCCATAGTGTGAGTGCACTCCAAGGACTGCACAGCATGGAGACATGGCATTATCATCATCATCATCATCATCATCATCATCATCATCTCTCTCCCGGCTTTCCCAAGAAACACAAGGCACAGATATATCATGGAAGAAAGGGAAGGGAAGGAGACAGAAAGGCTATTTTTTTAGAAGAAGTAAAAACTCGACGAGCAAAAAGTCATGCTTTCCCTAACAAGGGTACTTTAGGCTCCTCCCACAAATTGGGGAAATGTTCCATTTTAAACCTGAGAGCAACGAATGCCATCACATTACAGAATTGGCAAAACCTCCGGATCATTACCAAAAATCCACTTCCTCGCCACCTCCTGAAACATTTGAAAAGAATGCTGGTCCCTACATTTAAAATATGCAAAGAATGCTCGATCCTACACTTGAACCCAACCTAATGTGATGAACAAAGTGGCTTAGCACATTTTAAGTGCAGCACTCAGTGGAGTTTAGTAAATGTGATGAAGAAGTGTGTGTGCCCACAATTCAAGAAGGATATGGGCAAGCTGGAAGGTGTCCAGAGAGGGGCTTTGGAAGTCAAGCCCTATGAGGAAAGACTTGAAGGTACACACACACAAAAAGAATATGCGGTCTATGCAAACACAAAACACCATTTATGTTGGTATAGAGAGGTACCTCAACCCACTGCACTATTCACCCGTCTTAAGCGAGATGTGGTTCGCTCCCAAAAGCATCTCTATTCCACCTTGTTTCTTTTCCATCCCTGTTGCGTACAGAACAGATGGGCTTAAAAACAAACCAGAAAAGAGAGAAAGAGAGAGAGAGAAAGAGACAGTTTCCATTCCTTGTGGGTTTTTTTAACATACCACGCTGTGCTGCATTCATAGAGAACACGGCAGAGCCACTGGTCCGAATATAATACGGGTTACCTAAAGAGAAAGGCAATCTCAGAAGGCGGCCCAGCGCTTGCCGATTCCGAGAAAAAGAGCCTCTCGCCTATTCGGAGTCTCTGGCTTGGAAAAAGGGCCGTAATCCAGCAGTTTGGAGTTTAAGGAAATGGAAATGCAGTCTATTTTCTTCCCTCCTCCTCCTCTTTCCATCTGTCAAGGCCAGCGATTAGAGTCTCCGAGAGTCTATCGAAGCCTAAACATTGGCGGAAAAGTTTGAGAGTCTCCGAAAAGAGCCAGAAAACCAGAGGCAGGGCACAGGCGGAGGGATAAAGGCCAGAAAGACCCAGATTTGGTTCCAGGATTTTCCCATTTCATTGTGTTGATTGTTTGCCATCTGAAATGTTTCCTACCACACTCTCTCAGCCGTGAGTTGCAAGGGACTCAATTCAATTAGAAAGAACAGGAATAAAACCCAGAACTTTTCCGCCAAGGAGAGAACCGTTGTGTCCAATCTGCCCATCCTTATATCCACAAGAGATATGTTCCTGAACTTACCGTATATACTCGAGTATAAGCCAAGTTTTTCAGCCCTTTTTAATGCTGAAAAAGCCCCCCTTGGTTTATACTCAAGTCAAAGTTATTTATTATTTTACTCTGGTATTATTATTATTATTATTACATTTATTATTTTACTCTATTTATTATTGTTACTATTATATTTATTATTTTCTCTGTTATTATTATAATTATTACTTTATTTATTATTATTATTATTACATTTATTATTTTACTCTATTTTTATTACTGTTATTATTTTACTCTATTTATTATTATTATTACATTTATTATTTTACTCTGTTTTTATTACTGTTATTATTTTACTCTATTTATTCTTGTGATTACATTTATTGTTATATTTTATTATGGTTGTTATCATTACATTTATTATTTCTCTCTATTTATTATTGCTATTATTACATTTATTATGACTCTGGAACTCACTCCCCAAGGACATCCAACGTTGGCAGTCTTTAGAAGGAGCTTGAAAACGTGGTTGTTCCAGTGTGCCTTCCCAGAATAAGGAAACTCCATGCAATATGCCCCAAATGCACTTTACTAGAGATCTAGAATTGCCTGCACGCTCCACCTATCCCTAAAATATCCCTAAAATATCCCTAAAATATCTATCCTCTTTCACCTGATCATGCCCAGCACTTTTAAAGATTTTAATTATTACATTTGGCCCTGCCACAGGTTTTAATGCGCCACGGTGTTATTGTTATTGTTAATGTTTTTGCTTGCTTATGAGTTTGTTGTTATTGTATTGTTGTGTTTTCCTGATGTATTTGGGCTCGGCCTCTTGTAAGGGGTATAAATAAAGGATTGTTATTATTATTATTATTATTATTATTATTTCTCTCTATTTATTATTATTATATTTATTATTTTACTCTATTTTTACTATTATTATTACCTTTGTTATTTTACTCTATTATTATTACATTTATTATGTTACTCTATTTTATATTTATTTTTACTCTATTATTATTATTATTATTACATTTATTATTTTACTCTATTTTACTACATTTACATTATTTTACTCTATTATTATTTTTATTATATTTAGTATTTTACTTTATTATTGCTACTATTGCATTTATTATTTTACTCTATTATTATCATTGCATTTATTATTTTACTTTATTATTACTGTTATTATTACTATTATTATTACATGTATTATGTTACTCTATTTTATATTTATTTTTACTCTATTATTTTTCTCTATTATTATTACATTTATTATTTTACTTTATTTTACTACATTTACATTATTTTACTCTATTATTGTTTTTATTATATTTAGTATTTTACTTTATTATTGCTACTATTACATTTATTATTTTACTCTATTATTATCATTACATTTATTATTTTACTTTATAATTACTGTTATTATTACATTTCCATTATTTTACTCTATTATTATTATTACATTTATTATTTTACCCTCTATCTTTTTATTGGAAGGATACGTAAGCACATTTACATTGAAGAAGGTGCGAAGAATGGTTTAATCAGAGCTGGACCGTCTTATCTTAAATTACAGTTCTATGAAAATGTTCAAAAACATTTAATCTATTGATGCCTCAATTAATGTAATTTTATTAGTACCTATTTTTATTTTGACATTTACCATTAGCTGCTGCATTTCCCACCCTCGGCTTATACTCAAGTCCATACGTTTTCCCAGTTTTTTTGTGGTAAAATTAGGTGCCTCGACTTATATTTGGGTTGCCTTATACTTGAGCATATAAGGTAATGCAAAAGAAGATAAAGAAAAGGAAGGGGGAAGATAAAGAGAGGAAAATAAAAACAGGAGGAGAAAGGAAGAAGAGGGGGAGCACAAGAGGAAAACAGGAGGAAAAAGAGGCAAGTAGAAGGAGGCAGAGAAAAAGAGAGAAGAGGAGGAAAAGAGGATAAAGAAGAAGAGAAGGAAGAGGAAATCAGGGAGAAAAAGAAAACAAAGAAGAAGAGGAGGAGGGGAGGAAGAGAGGAAAAGTAAAGTGGGAGGAGAAAGGGAGCAGCACAAAGGGAAGGAAGAGGAAAACAAAAGAAGGAAAAAAGAGAGGGATGAAAGGAAGAGGAAAATGGAGAGGAAAAGAGGACAAAGAAGAAGAGGAGAAGGAAGAGGAGGAAAAAAACAGAATGGAGAAGGAAGAGAAAAAGGAGGGGGAGATGAAAATGAAAAAAAAGGAGGAAGAAGTAGGAAAATGGCAGCAACTCAATCATAAGTTCACTCTCGTTGAGGATATCATGAGAGTGATGTTTTACACATCCCTTCCCATGTACGTGACAATCTTGCCTGCGCACAAACATCCACAGTGTTTAGTTTTGCAAGACGGCAGAGCTTTGTGCGAGATTTCCGTTGTGCAAGGTTCCTACCTTTCCCCCCGTAGGAAACAGCAATCTTCCAGGCATATCTAGAAACATGCTCATGTAAAGGAGTGACATGTATTTCGGTGCAAAACCATTTTCCCAAGCACTTCAGGATGTGTGAGCATTGGGTACGGACCGCACAGACAAATTCATCTTCTCTGCAGAGGGGAGAAAAATATTCATTCACCTCTGTGAGGACAAAACAGTCAACCGGTGCGCACAGGAGAGCAAACACACACAACTGGAACATTTGCAATTCGGTTTCCACCTCTCAACATGCCCAGTTCACAGCCGAAATGATCCATGCACAAAAAACGTAAGCACAACCCCTCGGAAAGGACTGGTATGAAATTTTTGAGCAAACATTGGCAGAAAAGAGACGTTTAAGGAGGCATTAAGCTCCACTTAACATTTCGATGCCAGATTTGTCACCAAATTAGGTTTCTTTTCCGTAGGAGCAGATGACAAGCCTTGCCCTCTTGATTTGTGTTTTTAAATCCATACAGTAGGGAGCTTCCTTGAGGAATGTTTGCTGCAATTCCCTGTGTTTTTCATCTTTGTCTTGTGGGTCTGAGAAGATGCAATCATAATTGAAGGGCTTGGCAGTAAACAATGAATATGGCATGCAAATATGGTCAGAGTTCAGTGGGTTGCAATATAACACGATGTACAGATGTCTGTTGTGTAGCCGTATGGCAAAGTCCAGAAAGTGGACTCGTTTTTCCAAAAGCCCTAAACCAGTGTTTCTCAACCTGGGGGTTGGGACCCCTGAGGGGGTCGCGAAGGGGTGTCAGAGGGGTCGCCAAAGACCATCAGAAAACACAGTATTTTCTGATGGTCATGGGGATTCCATGTGGGAAGTTTGAGCCAATTCTATCGTTGGTGGAGTTCAGAATGTTCTTTGATTGTATGAACTATAAATCCCAGCAACTACAACTCCCAAAAGTCAAGGTCTATTTTCCCCAGGTTCCACCAGTGTTCACATTTGCGCATATTGAGTATTTGTGCCAAGTTTGGTCCAGATCCACCATTGCGTGAGTCCACAGTGCTCTCTGGATATAGGTGAACTACAACTCCAAACTCAAGGTCAATACCCACCAAACCCTTCCAGTGTTTTCCGTTGGTCATGGGAGTTCTGTGTGGCAAATTAGGTTCAAATCCATCGCTGGTGGAGTTCAGAATGCTCTTTGATTATAGGTGAACTATAAATCCCAGCAACTACAACTCCCAAATTACAAAATCAATCCTCCCCCAACTCCACTAGCATTTACATATGGGTGCATTGGGTATTTGTGCCCAGTTTGGTCCAGTGAATGAAAACCCATCTTGCATATCGGATATTTACATTATGACTTATAACAATAGTAAAATGACTGTTATGAAGTAGCAACAAAAACAATGTTATGGTTGGGGGTCACCACAACATGAAGGACTGTATTAAGGGGTCACGGCATTAGGAAGGTTGAGAACCACTGCCCTAAACGGTTTTGGCCCAGCTTACCTGTCAGAACACATCTTCCCTTATGAACCTGCTAGGAGTTTAAGACCATCCGGGGAGGCCCTGCTCTCGATCCCGCCTGCATCACAAACACGTTTGGTGGGGACGAGAGACAGGGCCTTCTCAGTGGTGGCCCCTTAGCTATGGAACGCCCTTCCTGGGGACATTAGATCGGCCCCCTCCCTCTTAACATTTTGGTAAAGATTCAAGACTTGGTTGTTTGAGCAAGCGTTTGAAAATGGAAGGTAACGACTGGACAATGAGATGGGACGATGCTTTCTATTAAGATACGCAAATGATCTATGTTTTAATATTCTTGTTATGGTTTTATATTATGTGTTAATGTTTTAAAATGTTTTATGGTGTTTTTGGGCATCGAATCGTTGCCATTGTAAACTGCCTTGAGTCGCCTGAGGGCTGAGAAGGACGGTATACAAATACAGTAAATAACCAAATAAATCAATAGTTCCAGCTGAGATGGATGGTGGAGTAGAAGTTGCTGAAATTATGGTGGAATCAACGAGGCAAGACTTGAACCCAGGAATAAACTACAATAGTCTCACTTATCTAACCTTCACACATTCAGCGTTCTGTATTATCCAACGCAGTCTGCCTCCTGACTGGATCCACAGCAGTTTCAATACATTGCGATGTTTTGGTGCTAAATTTGTAAATACAGTAATTACTACAGCATGTGACCATGTCTTGAACTGCTTTTTCTGTCGATTTATTGTCAAAGATGATATTTTGATGCTTAATTTGTAAAATCATAATGTAGTTTGATGTTTAATAGGCTTTTCCTTAATCCCGCCTTATTATCCAACATTTTCGCTTATCCAACGTTCTGCCGGCCCGTTTATGTTGGATAACTGAGACTCTACTGTATTATAAAACTCATTGGAGATTGGTCACTTACAGTTGAGAACACTCCTGAATGAATGGACAATATCATTGTCCTCTCGAAGACTGGCTTTTTTTTGCCAGTTTCAAAGCAATGTTCACCTAAAGCAGTGGTTCCCAACCTGTGGTCTATGGAGCACCAGTGGTCCGCAAGAATGGAAATATGGTCCACAACCTCACCATTACTACACCATTGCCTCGAAACCACGTGGTTACGAGAGCGACTGGTCTCACAAAACCCTCTCATAGTGCCAAGGCAACTGGGATGTCAGGAGGGGAAAGGCTGACTACCCAAGAAAGATTACTGCTACCACATAAGCTCTAGATCAGTGGTTCTCATCCTGGGGTCCCCAGATGTTTTTGGCCTTCAACTCCCAGAAATCTCAGCCAGTTTATCAACTTAGGATTTCTGGGAGTTGTAGGCCAAAAACATCTGGGGACCCCAGGTTGAGAACCACTGCTCTAGATAAATATGGTTTTCTGTGGGTGAGCAGATGACAACTACTAGATAACATACATTCTGTATCAGGAAGTAGAGCTGGTGTAGTCTATCCAATGCAATTTTCTGAATCATCACCCCAAATAACCAAACCCAATCTAAAGTTCGTAACCCTTTTAGTGCTAATGTTGGAGAGTGGTCCACAGTCAAAGTGGCCCCTGATCAAAGTGGTCCCTTTTCAAGTGGTCCCTGGTCAAAGTGGCCACTGGTCAAGTGATTCCTGGTCAAAGGGTCCCTGGTCAAAGTGGTCCCTGGTGAAGTGGTCCCTGGTCAAAAAAGGGTTGGGAACCACTGACCTAAATAGAAAAAAGACAGCCAGATGGTGAGACGGGTGCAATACCTTGCCTCAAACCCATATGGCAACATATCTGCCCACATATCGAGCCGCAAGAAGAGGGGGAAATAATTGCAATGAATTGTTGTTGTTATTGTTGTTGTTGCTACCTTGGGTACCTGGTATTGCCCAGGTTATTTGAAAAAGTCATTTTTTTATTTTACAAAATGGATAAGGTTGTGGGTGAACTACAACTCACATCATGCCAGGTTAACCCCAAAAAGCTCCGTCAGTAATTAAAGCTTGTCATGTTGGGCAAGTTTGCTCTCTAGATGCATCATCGGTTGGGTCCGTGAGGACTCTGGCTGCAGGATAAACTACAGCTCCCACTGTGGTGGGTAAGTGCCTCAAACCCCTCTAGTAAGTTGAGTTAGTCATGAGGGTTCTGTGTGCCAAGTTTGGTCCAGGTCCATCGTTGATGGGGGTCACAGTTTCTCTGGTTGTAAGTGAACTACATCTCCCAAGGTCAATCTCTCACAAATCCCTCCAGTCATCAAATTTGGGTATGCGTGCCAAGTTTGGTCCAGATCCATCGGCTTTTAGGTTCACAGTGCTCTCTGGATATGAACTACAACTCCTATAAATCCACCCAAAGACTGCCAGTCATGAGAGTTCTGTGTGCCAAGTTAGTTCCAGGTCCATTATTGGTGGTGTTCAGAGTGCTCTTTGATTGCAGATAAACTATAAATCCTAGTACCTACAACTCCTATAAATCAAGATGAATTCCTTTCAAACTTCTCCAGTGCCTTGGTCGTGGGAGTTCTGTGTGCCAAATGTGGTCCATATCCATTGTGGGTGGAATCACAGTCCTCTGTCTTGATGCAGGGTGAACTAAGACTTCCATCATGTTGAGTCAGGCCTCCAAACCCTCCAGTATGAGCAGTTGATGATCAATTCCTTTGTGTTTGCTGTGTGCCATCGGAATGGGTATGAAAGGGTCATGGGAGAGGCAGTGGGCGGGGTCATACAAATTCCACACCAATGGAGATAGCCAGAAACACTGGGATGTCTGTGGTGGAGGAAACACATAAAATCTAGGATGAAATTATCCCAGTGTGAAAGCCTTCATTTGAATGGAGGGCCGTATGGCGTTTGTGGAGGACATTGGCTCTTGGACATGTTTACAGCGCTCACAATAACCTGCAATGCCATTGGAGGGAGGGCTATTGGTGTCTCCTGAGTGGTGGAAGCTACAGCTTTTTGTGGAGGCAGGAGCTTGTCCGTGTAAGTGGCCACCCCAGCCACACATATTTTCACTTTTATTATGTGTATAGATTATTATTATTATTATTATTATTATTATTATTATTATGTGTATAGATTATTGTTGTTGTTGTTGTTGTTTGTTGCAGCCTTGGCCTTTGTAAGCCGTATCGACTCCTTCGGGAGATTTTGCGGGGTATAAATAAAGTTAATAATAATAATAACAATAATAATAATAATCATCATCATCATCTCATGAGATATTGAGACAGGTTTTAATCACATCACTCACAATATTATGGGTACGTTCACTTACTCATCCCCTCAATGTGGTTTATGCCATTCTCTACCAACAATACCGTTCGGTACCTGACATTAGGCAAACTGGACAGACAAGAAACAGACATAAATTGGACATTAAGGATGGTAGGGGCCTTCTGTCTGGGATCCTTGGACAAAACATGAAGACACACAAAAACAACAACGTTGAATTGCATTCTGTGCAGGACATCTGCCTGTCTCCTCCTCATTGCTGAGTAACGGCTGCATGTTTCCATAGCCATAAAATTGTAGAGTTGTGTGAGACTATTTAAACCCCCATTTTATGATGTAGGGAGACACAATCAAAGCCCTCCCAATGGATGGCCATCCAGCCACTGATTTAACAGCCTCCAGAGAAGGAGACTGACAGACTCAAAGGAAGCACCATATTCCACTGCCAAATTGCTCTTCCAAAGGTCAAAGTGGAATCTCCTTTCATGTAGGTTGAATCCATCATGTCCTAGTCTCTGGAGTGGCTTGGTTTCCAAATCTTTGATAATTTTGGATACCTTTCATCTTGTCTATCTCCTTCTTGAATTGCTTTGCCCAGAACTGGAGACAGTGCTGTTCCAGCTGAAGCCTGGCCAAAGTCAAAGAGAGTCTTCCCAAATAAATATTATTTCTGTGACCATGAATCGAGATCCGAATGATCAATTGCTTGTTCTCTCCAAACTCTGGCAAACCAGCTGCCCAAGAACAGCAGAACCCAGGCCTGAGAGAGACGTTGTGAAGGGGAGAGAAACCTTTCCGCAAGGACAGTCGTCCCAACCTCCCTTGAGAGACGGCGGTGGGGTGTGCATATGTATATATGTGTGTGAATGTGTGTAGTTGAAAGCCAGGCAGATGTGCTGCTTTGGTGGCGGGGAAGAGACCAAACAATATTTTCTGAGCACCTTGGAGGAGGAGGAGGAGGAGGTGGAGGAGACTTCCTTTGACACGGCTCTCCGTTGCCGCCTTCAAACGCTCCCCCAAAGCCTCCTGGGAGAAACGGCTGCACCGCCGGGTACAAACACAACCCAAAGAAAAGGCACTCAGTTTTCCCTTTTTCAAAAAAAAAATGAGATGATTTTGTTTGTCTCGGCGTCCTTTAGAAGGACATTCACCTTTTCGGCACCTGAAACCCACTTCACACAGGTTCGCCTCCGCTCCCGCCGCTGGTGATGAAAAAAGGAAGGATGGTGAAGGCAGATGCTAGGAATCCAAAGAGAATTGGAAGGATTTTAAAAAAAAATACAGTTTTATCATCATCACGCTTTTATGGGCATAGTGGGCTGCGAGTGCCACGATTTATTATTTATTTATTTACTATATTTCTATACCGCCATTCTCAGCCTGAGGGCGACTCAAGGCGGTTTACAAAAGGCACAATTTGATGCCCACAATAATATAAAAACAGTTAAAATATATTGTCGAAGGCTTTCATGGCTGGAATCACTAAGTTCTTGTGGGTTTTTTCGGGCTATATGGCCATGTTCTAGAGGATGCTTGCCATAGATGCAGGCGAAACGTCAGGAGAAATGCCTCTAGAACATGGCCATATTGCCCGAAAAAACCCACAAGAACTTAGTTAAAATATATATAACATACAAAAATTCAATAAGCAATAAAACTAATAAAAACATAGATCCTCCGCATCTCATTATCAGAATCCTTATCCGATCACATTGCCCAGTTGTTCCGAGGTCAGGAATTATCTGTTACACTGCATTTGAGAAAGCGTGCTCAAAAAGCCAGGTTTTGACTTAGAGGGTGGAGGCCGATCTAATGTCCCTAGGGAGGACGTTCCACAGCTGAGAGGCCACCTCTGAGAAGGCCCTGTCTCTCGTCCCTGCCAATCGAACCTGTGACAAAGACAGGACCGAGAGCAAGGCCTCCCCAGAAGATCTTAAATTCCTGGGTGGTTCATAAGGAGCAGAGGCGGCCCTAGGTAATTTTCAACGGTAAGCAAACAGTATTTTGCCCCCCCCTCCCAAACCAATCACTGATATATATTTTCTGTTTGTCGTGGGAGTTCTGTGTGCCATATTTGGTTCAATTCCATCATTGGTGGAGTTCAGAATGCTCTTTGATTATAGGTGAACTATACATCCCAGTAACTACAACTTGCATATGTCAAGGTCTATTTTCCCCCAAGAGCGCCTCAAGAGCGCCCCTGGGCAAAATCAACTATACTGCAAATGCTTACTTTGCGTAATGGGTTGAGCCGCCCCTGATAAGGAGAGATACGTTCAGACAGATAAGCAGGGCCAGAACTGTTTAGGGCTTTATAGGCTAAAGCTACCACTTTGAATTGTGCTTGGTAGCAGACTGGCGGCCAGAGGAGCTGGCGCAACAGAGGAGTTGTGTGCTCCCTGAGCGCCGGTCCTGTTAGCAACCTGGCTGCCCCCCTTTGGACCATTCTAAACAGTCTTCAAAGGCAAGCCCGCGTAGAGAGCGTTGCAGTAGTCTATATGAGATGTAACCAGAGCGTGGACTACCATGGCCAAGTTTTAATGTAACCCATAACTCACTTATTCTCTACTTAGATTTCATACAAGGGACTAGAGTTGTGCATGGAATCTGTTTCATCCGTTCTTCGTTACTTTCGTTACCTTCGGGAGGACGTAACCGGAGGGCCCCTCCTTGTACGAAAATCAACTCGACACGAAAGCAAGCAGGAGCCGATCCCAGCTCCTCACCTTTTTTTCAGCATCACAGTTCAATCTTATATATATATATATATTCATGTCAGGAGGGGCTTGAGAAACTGCAAGTCGCTTCTGGTGTGAGAGAATTCGCCGTCTGCAAGGATGTTGTCCAGGCGACACCCGGATGTTTTACCATCCTTGTGGGGGGCTTCTCTCATGTCCCCGCATGGGGAGCTGGAGCTGACAGAGAGAGCTCATCCATGTTCTCCCTAGATTCAAACCGCCACCTGTCAGTCTTCAGTCCAGCCGACACAAAGGTTTAACTCTTTGTGCCACCCGGGACTCCCATTTGTATTAATCCCCAGCATAGAAAAAGTAAACCCTAATTCCCTGAAAACTACTCCGCTCTTCCAGAAGGTCATCACTATTGAGCAAAAACAGATAATTGCCCTCCTGATTTTGGGAGGCTCCCAAAAAACAGATCAGGGGCTCCACCAAAAGCCAGGACACAAAACTGATCAAGGTTTACCCCGAAAGCACAACCCTACTAGGCACGCTATTTTACTATGTCCCTGTATATCAGTGTTTCTCAACCTTCTGAATGCCCCGACCCCTTAATACAGTTCCTCATGTTGTGGTGACCCCCAGCCATTAAATTATTTTTGTTGCTACTTCATAACTGTCATTTTGCTACTGTTACAAATCGTAATGTCAATATCTGATATGCAGGGTGTTTTTTCATTCACTGAACCAAATTTGGCACAAATACACGGTACGCCCAAATTTGAATACTGGTGGGGTTGATGGGAGGATTGATTTTGTCATTTGGGAATTGTAGTTCCTGGGATTTATAATTAACCTACAATCAAAGAGCATTCTGAACTCCACCAATGATGGAATTGAACCAAACTTGGCACACAGAACTCCCATGACCAACAGAAAACACTGGAAGAGTTTGGTGGGCATTGAGATTGAGTTTGGGAGTTGTAGTTCACCTACATCTTGAGAGCACTGTGGACTCAAACAATGATAGATCTGGACCAAACTTGGCATGAATACTCAATATGCCTAATACAGAACACTGGTGGAATTTGGTGAAAATAGACCTTGACATTTGGGAGTTGTAGTTGCTGGGATTTATAGTTCACCTACAATCAAAGAGCTTTCTGAACCCCATCAACAATAGAATTGAGCAAACTTCCCACACAGAAACCCCATGAACAACAGAAAATACTGTGTTTTCTGATCTGTGGTAAACCCAATGACGCCTCCCTTGCGACCCCCCATGGGTCCTGCCCCCAGGTTGAGAAAAGCTGTTTTAGATGGTCTCCCGATCTGGAAGATCCGCAAGGGTGCCTTTTATTACCTTCCCACCAAAGCAGTACCTATTTAACTACTCACATTACTGTTTTCAGACTGCTAAGTTGGCAGAAGTTTTATTTATTTATTTATTTACAGCTTTTATATTCCGCCCTTCTCACCCCGCAGGGGACTCAGGGCGGATTACAGTGTACACATATATGGCAAACATTCAATGCCAATTTTTGACGTACAAACATATACAGACATACACAGAGGCTATTTAACCTTCTTTTTCCTGGCCGCCAGGGGAGCTGTCGCTTTCCTCATCCATCTGCGATGCTGATGAAGCACTTCCGCATTCCCCGCATGCTTCCCCGCTGGAATGCTTTGCTGGAGTCTTCTTTATGGCCTCATAAATCAGTTAATTTAGCCTCCCCACACTTTAAGGTGGTACCTAATTTTCCTACTTGACAGATGCAACTGTCTTTCGGGTTGCAAAGGTCGACAACAGGCTACACACAATTGGTTGGAAACCCACTCCAACCCGGGCTGGCTTGGAACTCATGACCTTTTGGTCAGAGTGATCTTAATGCAGCTGACACTCAGCCAGCTGCGCCACAATCCCGTCAGAAGTTGGGCTGACGGTAGGGAGCTCACCCCAACCCAGCCTTGAACTGTTGACCTTTAGATCAGCAAGATTTTGTTGCTGATCACCGGAGCCCCCGGTGGCGCAGTGGGTTAAACCCCTGTGCCGGCAGGACTGAAGACCGACAGGTCACAGGTTTGAATCTGGGAAGAGGCGGATGAGCTCCCTCTATCAGCTCCAGCTCCTCATGCAGGGACATGAGAGAAGCCTCCCACAAGGATTATAAAAAAAAAATCAAATCATCCAGGTGTCCCCTGGACAACGTCCTTGCAGACGGCCGATTCTCTCACACCAGAAGCGGCTTGCAGTTTCTCAAGTCGCTCCTGACGCGAAGAAAAAGCAAGATTTTGTGCAGCTGGCGGTTTTATTCTCTGTGCTAAAGCTCAGCCATTGAAAATAATGTTTTCACCTTAAGAGCTTTTCCGTAGTTGAAGTTTGCTGGACTCGCCATCTTTGAAACAGAGGTCAAATGAGCATCTTTCCAGAGTGTTTTGAGTTGTGTCTTCCTGCCTGGCAGAATGGCGTTGGTCTCTTCCAACTCTATGATTCTATGATCTTTTCAGCACCAGCTCAAGACATGGCTTTCGATTAACTTTGTGAAGGCCTTATTTCTTTCCAAGTGTGTGCATGGTTTTTACAACTCCCTTACTACCCTAAAAGCCTTTTGAGCTGTTGAGTGTGTTCATACCTTTATTTTAAATTAGAACTGTCTAAAGAGTTTATGTTCTGTTTTCTCTGTTTGGTGCCCTGAGATTGTACGACAGAAGGCTGAAATGAAAGCATTTTAAGAAATAGAGGCATTAATACCGTATATACTCGAGTATAAGCCGAATATAAGCCAGGGCACCTAATTTTACCACAAAAAATGGGAAAACGTATTGACTCAAGTATAAGCAGAAGGTGGGAAATGCAGCAGATACTAGTACATTTCAAAATAAAAATAGATACCACTAAAATTACATTAATTGCGGCATCCGTAGGTTACATGTTTTGGAATATTTACCGTATTTCAAAGAAAAACTGTAAACTAATTGTAAGTGGAAAAGGAGGGTCAACAAAAACAATATGGTATCAATAATAATACTAATACTTCATTTGTATCCCGTGCTATCTCCCCACAGGGACTCAGGCCAGCTTCCAACATAGTAACAGGTAAACATTCAATCCCTATACAAACAGTGCAGAGCTAGATATAGATCTATAATTATATATACTAATTTCACATATGCATTTTCCCCTGAAACATTTGCAAATCCTCTCTCTCTCTCTCTCTCTCTTTCTCTATGTCCATTTCCCCTGCAATATTTGCAAGCCCTATATATCTATATAAATAAAAATGTAATGTTCGTTTGTGGTATTCACAGAACTCAAAAACCACTGGACGAATTGACACCAAATTTGGACACAAGACACCTAACAACGCAATGTAGGTCCTTCACTCAAAAATTGATTTTGTCATTTGGGTGTTGTGGTTGCTGGGACTTATAGTTCACCTACAATCATCGAGCATTCTGAAACCCACCAACGATGGAATTGAACCAAACTTGGCACACAAAACTCCCATGACCGACAGAAAATACTGGAAGGGTTTGGTGGGCAGTGTTCTTTGGTTTTGGAGTAGTAGTTCACCTACATCCAGAGATCACTGTGGACTCAAACAATGATGGATCTGGACTAAACTCTACACAAAACTCAATATGCCCAAATGTGAACACTGGTGGAGTTTGGGGAAAATAGACCTTGACATTTGGGAGTTGTAGTTGCTGGGATTTATAGTACACCTGCAATCAATGAGCATCTAATCTCCACCAACAATGGAACTGAACCAAACTTGGCACACAGTTCTCCGATGACCGACAGAAAATACTGGAAGGGTTTGGTGGGCAGTGTATGCAGCGTACAAGGTTGGCTCCTCCGTCAGGTCCAGGTTGTTCTATGCATGCTGCAATCTGAGGCATAGAGGGAGACATAGAAAGTGAAATAAAAAGTTTCCTCAGTGAAGTGAGGAGGAAGACACTCTGCTTTAGGTATTGTGTGTCCTCAGGGGGAAGAAGTAAAGCTGTGGCCGCAGTGTGGGTCTCTCTCCCCCAGCACCAACCAGCAACAGTTTATGGGTCTCTCTCATTCCACCCCGCCCCAAACACCAGTAAAGCTGTTGCTCCCCAGCACTGACCAGCGACGATATGTGGGTCTCTCTCGCCCCACACAAACACCACAGGATAGGGGGAAAGCTTCAGCAAGCAGTCTGCTACTGAGCCCAGAGACATCATCCCATAAATGCAGATTGTTGTACCAATAAAAATAAGACTTTCCCCTGAAAATAAGCCGTAGTATGCCTTCTTGAGGAAAAATAAATATAAGACATTGTCTTATTTTGGGGAAAATGTGGTATCTATATTCCTATCTATCCAGACCAGCTTTTCTCACCCTGGGGGTGTCAGAGAGGTCGGGAAAGACCATCAGAAAACACAGTATTTGTTGGTCAAGGGGGTTCTGTGTGGGAAGTTTGACCCAATTCTATAGTTGGTGGGGTTTAGAATGATCTTTGATTGTAGATGAACTATAAATCCCAGCAACTACAACTCCCAAATGTCAAGGTCTATTTCCCCCAAACTCCACCAGTGTTCACATTTGGGCATATTGAGTATTTGTTCCAAGTTTGGTCCAGATCTATCATTGTTTGAGTCCACAGTGCTCTCTGGATGTAGGTGAACTACATATCCAAAACTCAAGGTCAATGCCCACCAAACCTTTCCAGTATTTTCTGTTGGTCATGCAAGTTCTATGTGTGCAATTGGGTTCAATTCCATCATTGGTGGAGTTCAGAATGCTCTTTGGTTGTAGGTGAACTATAAATCCCAGCAACTACAACTCCCAAATGACAAAATCAATCCCTCCAACTCCACCAGTATTCAAATTTGGGTGTATCGGGTATTTGTGCCAAATTTCATCCAGTGGATGAAAATGCATCCTGGATATCAGATATCCACCAGTATTCACATTTGGGCATATTGAGTATCTGAGTTATTGTAGGTTTTTCGGGCTATATGGCCATGTTCTAGAAGCATTCTCTCCTGATGTTTTGCCTGCATCTATGGCAAGCCTGCATCTATGGCAAGCATCCTCAGAGGTAGTGAGTCACTACCTCTGAGGATGCTTGCCATAGATGCAGGCGAAACATCAGGAGAGAATGCTTCTAGAACATGGCCATATAGCCCAAAAAACCTTCACCAACCCAGTGATTCCAGCCTTCAACTATATATTGAGTATCCATGCCAAGTTTGGTCCAGATCCATCATTGTTTGAATCCACAGTGTTCTCTGGATGTAGGCGAACTACAACTTCAAAACTCAAGGTCAATGCCCACCAAACCCTTCCAGTATTTTCTGTTGGTTATGGYAGTTCTGTGTGCCAAGATTAGTTCAATTCCATCATTAGTAGAGTTCAGAATGCTCTTTGATTGTAGGTGAACTATAAATCCCAGCAACTACAWTTCCCAAATGACAAAATCAATCCCCCCACCAACCCCACCAGTATTCAAGTTTGGGCATATCGGGTATTTGTGCCAAATTTTGTCCAGTGAATGAAAATACATCCTGCATATCAGCTATTTACATCACGATTCATAACAGTACCAAAATGACAGTTATGAAGTAGCAACAAAAATAATTTTATGGTTGGGGGTCACCACAAAATGAGGAACTGTATTACGGGGTTACGGCATTAGGAAGGTTGAGAAACACTGCCACAAAAAAGACATCCCCTGAAAATAAGCCATATTGTGTCTTTTTGAGGAAGAATAAATATAAGACAGTGTCTTATTTTCAGGAAAACACAGTATCTGTATTCATATCTATATGTGTGTGTGTGTTTGTGAACGCATGCATGCACATATACAATTAATACATTTAGATGCACATACAAAAAAGCCAGGAAATGGAGTGGGTTTGAAAGAGAGCCATACAAACAAGGAGGACATGAATATCTCTCTCCTTTCCCTCCTTCCCTCCCTTTTGACTGGAAAAGAAAACACAATGTTAAGGGATATAAGAGGAAAGAGAAATAGTACATATATTGGAATCAATGGCCTCCAGGTTCCACTGCCCGGCCTTGACCCCATTATAAGTCGAGGGAGGCTTTTTCAGCTCACAAAAGGACTGAAAAACTCGGCTTATCTTCGAGTACATACGGTACTTAATTTCCGATATACTATGTTAGCTTCTATCATGCTATTTTATCTGTTTGTCTGTCAGTCTAGCTATATATCTAATCTACCTACCTACCTTTTCTTTGCCCAGTTTTTCAGCTCTAAGAAATATTTTCCCAGTCAATGGTTTTGTGCGCGCAAACACACCATCTCCCTTTGTTGTCGCTCTTGTTGATTCCGATTTGTTTATTTCATCTTTCGCCCCTAATTTCCCCCTCTTATCTAATCCTTAATGCCGCGTGTCCATCCCTTCTTTAAGCCAAATCCAACTTCATGCATGAAAACCGCAGGATATATTTAATAATAATGATATTTTTTAAAAAAACACAGCAAAAGCAACAAAAAGAGAGAGAAATACAGTCGAAATTCCACGGATTGGGTTAAATCCTCAGCCCGTCTGTATGTATTTCTGAGCGGCATCCCTCGGCACAAAAGAGATGCCCGATCATGCCAACGTGGGCCTGCCGAAGCCCGACCCCCTGGGCGAGTTGATAGTTTTTAATTAAAAGCCGAAAGATCCGATAATAACAACCTTCCCAAAGATTGATTTAAAAATTAAATCTATTATGAAGAGCTTTAGGAATGGATGTAGAGAGCCGGCAAGGGACAATTGGGGGATTAGAGCGCCAAACTTTCTTCCTGGGCCTGGGAAGGGAGCGGAGAAAATCTCGTCTGGATGGATAAAGCCGGGATTCGAGGCCGCTACGGGACCAAAACGGACGGGGTTGGGAGAGGTGGCCAGAAATGAAAATTACCTTTTTCTTTCCCCCTCCCAAAAAAAACAAACCAGGTAGGCGTGCAAAGAGATGGAGCGAGGCACATGAAAGAAAACTGGTCATTTCTCAGCAGGTTATTTTGGGTGGGGGTGGGGGAGATCATTTCTGAGGATGTGCGCCTCCATGAAGTCGAACGTTTTTCCATCGCCACATCTGCATCTATAATCTAAGCCCGGTTGCATCTCCTTTGGGGAAGGGGGGGGGTGTCTTTTCCATTCCCGTTGGAGGTATTTTTAATCTCCAATTGTGCGGAACGTTTCTTCTATGCGCTGCTCGAATGCATTCCTCCATTCGTAATGGGGGTTTTAGCAGCGGGGTTTGGTACACACTTGAAAGGCGCGCATTTCTTTTCCGATGTGCGCTGAACAATGTTTTTCTCCCCATGGATGCATCCCCCGCCATCTGTCAACAGGAGGATTACGGGTGCGAACTGCGTTTGCAGCGCGGACATCCGAGGCAATGTCTTGTGAATGAAGTCCATGGAACTTCCGCATGGAGTTCTGTGGTTTTCACATTCCTACAGAGTGCTTGGTCTACAACAGTGGTCCCCAACCTTTTTCTTTTTTGACCAGGGACCACAAGGTCCAAGAATAATAAACTGTGTTAAACTAAAAATAAACTTTAATCAAAACTTTTAACGTATTCATTAAACTCAATAGTAATAGGAATAAAGAGTACTATTACAGTATAAAAAAGAACAATCTTAATAGAAAATTGAATTTGGTTGGCATCAATGTGATTTTTGAGTTTGCATCTTCCTTCCAAGTTGGGTCATCCTGGGACTAATATTATTGCTCAAGGAAGCAGGAAGAAGGCAGAAAGGAAGGAGGAATGTGGAAAGGAAGAAAGGACCAAGGAAGGAGAGAGAGAAGCAAGAAGGGGTTGAGGGATGGAGAGGGGGAGGGAAGAAAGGAAGGAAGCGAGGGAGGAAGGAGGAAGTGGAGGAAGGAAGGAAGGAGGGAGTGAGGGAAGCAAGGAAGGAAGTGAAGGAAAGGAGGAAGAAAGGGAAGGGAGGAAGGAGGGAAAGGGAAGACAGAAGGAAGGGAAGGAAGAAACGAGGAAGGAAGAGAAGGAAGGGAGAGGGAAGAAGAAGGAAGAGAAGAGAAGGAGGGAGGAGAAGGGAGGAAGGGGGAAGAGAAGGAGGGGGATGAGGAAGAGAAGGAAGGAAGGAAGGAAGGAAGGAAGGAAGGAAGGAAGAAGAGAGGGAGGGGGGAGGATGGGGTCAAGAACGGAAGGAGGGAAAGAAGGAAGCTAGCAAGAAAGGCTGGAGGGAGAGAGAGAGGAAGGAAGGAGGGGAGGGTGGAAAGAAAATAAGGATAGAGGGTAGGAAGGAAAGAAAGTAAGGAGGGAGGGAAGAAAGAAGCACCAAGGAAGGAGGGAGAGGAGTAAGAGGGGATTGATAGCTGGAGAAAGAGAGGGAAGAAAGGAAGGAAGAGAGAGAGGGAAGAGGTAGAGGAGGAAAGAAGAAAAGAAGGAAGGAGGGAAGCAAGGAAGAAAGGGAGGAAGGTATAGGATATGAAGGGAGGAAACGAGGAAGAAAAGAAGGGAGCAAGGGAGGAAGGAGGGAGAGGAGGAAGAAAAGATGGGAGGCGGGAAGCAAGGAGGGAGGGAAGGAAGAGGGAAGCAGGGAGAGATGGGACTGGGGAAGGGAGGGAGAGAGAGGGAAGGAGGAAAATGAGGAAAGAAGGAAAGGAGCAAAAAAGGAAGCAAGGAAGCAGGAAGGGAGCAAGGAAGGAAAGAAAAAAGGGAGGAAAGGATGGTACCAAGGAATGGAAGGAGGAAGAGAGAGGGAGGGAAGGAGAAAAGAAAGAATGAAAGGAGCAAGGAAGGAAGGAAGGAAAGAAAAGAAGGAAGTCAGGAGGGAAGCAAGGGGGGGGGGAGTGGGAGGGAGGATGGACCAAGGACAGAAGGAGGGAGAGAAAGAAGCAAGAAGGGCTGAAGGGAGCAAGGGAAGGAAGGTGGGGGGTGGGAAGAAAATAAGGAGGGAGGGTAGCAAGGAAAGAAAGTAAGAAGGAGGGAGGGATAAAGGAAGGGGGAGGGAGGGAGGCAGGGAAGGAAGGAAAGAAGCACCAAGGAAGGAGGGAGAGAAGTAAGAAGGGATTGAGGGCTGGAGAAAGAGGCGGGGAGGCAGGAAGCGAGGGAGGGGGGGAAGAGGGAGAGGATGAAGGAAGAAAGAAGGAAGGAGGGAAGCAAGGATGAAGGGAGGAAGGGATGTGATTAAGGGAGGGAGGAGGGAAGGCAGAGAGGGGAAGGGAAGGAAAGAAGGGAGCAAGGGAGGAAGGAGGGAGAGAAGGAAGAAAAGGAGGGAAGCAAGGAAGGAAGGTAGAGATGGGACTGAGGGAGTAAGGAAGGGAAAGAAAGGAAGGGAAGGGAAGGAGGAAGGAAATGAGGAAGAAAGGAAAGGAGCGAAGAAGGAAGGAAGGAAGCAGGAAGGGAGCAAGGAAGGAAGGAAAAAAGAGGGAGGAAAGGATGGTACCAAGAAATGGAAGGAGGGAGAGGGGGGGAGGAAAGGAGGAAGGAAGGAAAGAAAGAAAAGAAGGAAGTAGGGAGGGAAGCAAGGAGGGAAGGGAGTGGGAGGGAGGATGGGCCCAAGGACAGAAGGAGGGAGAGAAGAAAGCAAGCAAGAAGGGCTGAAGGGAGCGAGGGAAGGAAGGAGGGGAGGGTGGGAAGAAAATAAGGAGGGAGGGTAGGAAAGAAAGTAAGTAAGAAGGAGGGCGAGAATTAAGAAAGAATTGAGGGCTGGAGAATGAGAGGGAAAATGGAAGGAATGGGGGAGGGAGAGGAGGAAGGAAGAAAAGAAGGAAGGAGGGAAGGAAGGGAGGAAGGAATAGGACTGATGGAGGAAGGGAGAGAGAGAGGGAAGGAGAAAGGAAACGAGGAAGGAAGGAAAGGAGCAAAGAAGAAAGGAAGGGAGCAGGAAGGGAGCAAGGGAGGAAGGAAAAACAAGGGAGGAAAGAATGGTACCAAGGAATGGAAGGAGGGAGAGGCGGGGAGGGAAGGAAAGAAGGAAAGAGCAAGGAAGAAAAGAAAGAAAAGAAGGAAGTAGGGAGGGAAGCAAGGAGGGAGGGGAGGGGGAGGGGACCAAGGACAGAAGGAGGGAGAGAAGGAAGGAAGCAGGAACGGCTGAAGGGAGAGAGGGAAGGAAGGAAGGAGGGGAGGGTGGGAAGAAAATAAGGAGGGAGGGTAGGAAGGAAAGAAGGGGAGGGAGAAAGGAAGGGGAGGGAGGGAGGCAGGAAGGAAGGAAAGAAGCACCAAGGAAGGAGGGAAGAAGAAGGGATTGAGGGCTGGAGAAAGAGAGGGAAAAATGGAAGGGAGGGGGGAGGGAGAGGAGGAAGGAAGAAAAGAAGGAAGGAGGGAAGCAAGGAAGAAAGGGAGCAAGAAATAGGACTGAGAGAGGAAGGAAGGGAGAGAGGGGGAGGAGTGAAGGAAGGAAACGAGGAAGAAAAGAAGGGAGCAAGGGAGGAAGGAGGGAGAGAAGGAAGAAAAGATGGAAGGCGGGAAGCAAGGAGGGAGGGAAGGAAGGAGGAGGGAGGAAGAGATGGGACCGAGGGAGGGGGAGAGAGAGAGGGAAGGAAACGAGGAAGGAAGGAAAGAAGCAAAGAAGGAAGGAAGCAGGAATGGAGGAAGGGAGGAAGGAAAAAAGAGGGAGAAAAGGATGGTACCAAGGAATGGAATGAGGAAGAGAAGGGGGAGGGAAGGAGGAAGGAAAGAAGGAAAGAGCAAGGAAGAAAAGAAAGAAAAGAAGGAAGTAGGGAGGGAAGCAAGGAGGGAGGGGAGTGGGAGGGAGGATGAGACCAAGGACAGAAGGAGGGAGAGAAAGAAGGAAGCAGAAGGGCTGAAGGGAGAGAGGGAAGGAAGGAGGGAAGGTGGGAAGAAAAAAGGAGGGAGGGAGGGAAGAAAGGAAAGAAAGAAAGAAAGAAAGAAAGAAAGAAAGAAAGAAAGAAAGAGGGAGGGAAGTGGGCTGCGCCTCACCAGGCACCCAGGAAACCTACATGGAAACCCTATCTACCTGAGAACATGCATCCACACAAACATGTTTAGCATAAATGTCATTTTGCCTTTTGCCCCCCCCCCCCTCCCCAGACTGCCCTTTGCTTATTCAGCGCTCCATCCTCCTGATACATTTTTCCGCCAACACTGAATGGAAACCCGCAGCTTGTCGGCAAAGATAGCTGTGCCGGGGCAAGAGGTGTTTAACTCCCTCCGTTCAGGAGAAATGGACTTTCTAAATGCATGTCTGCCCCCAAAGAGAAAGGTCATCAGAAACGGCACTCATGGAAAGAATGAGAGAGGGCGAAAACCAAATCAAGGGTTAGGGAAAGGGGAAGACAAGGCCCCAAATAAGGTGCCAAACCAATTTGAATTGTCATTATCCCCCAAGTATTACTGTGAGGCTGGCCGCTTCAGGCGTTGTCATACAAGGAGACAGCAGTAGGTTGAAGAGTTGGAAATGAAGAAGTCTCCACATTTGCACAGTATATAGAACTAGCTGTGCCCTGCCACGCGTTGCTGTGGCCTATAGTAAAACTTATCAAAGTTGAGATAGATATCTGGACTATTATGAAAGAGAGGTACCTACCTATTCCTTCCCCCTTTTCCTCCCCCTTTCTCTCCTTCCTTCTCTACCTCTTTCTTTCTTTCCTTCTTTCACTACTTGGTTTCATCCTTCTCTCTTTCCTTCATTCCCTCCCCCTTTCTTCCTTTGCCTTTCTTCCCTCCCTGTTTGCTTCCTTCTTTCACTTTTTATTTCCTTTTATTTCACCACCATCATAACAATAGCAATAATGCAATGCATTGCCTCTGGGACCTGACACCTCTCCCATTCCCCCAGAGTCTAATAGGAATAATAGCATAATAATAATAGAAATAACAACCTTTACCCGCCACGTGTTGCTGTGGCCAACCTTCCCTCTTTCTCTCCTTCTTTCCCTCCTTCCTTCCTTCCTTCCCTTCCATCTTTCCTTCTCCTCTTCCTTCTCTATCTCTTTCCTTCCTTCCCCCTTTTTCTTTCTCTTCTGGTCTCTTTTCTTCCTTCTCTCTTTCCTTCTTTCCTTCCCTCCCTCTTTCTCTACATCTTTCCCCTTCCTTCACTCCCTCTTTCCTTCCTTCATTCCCTTTTTTCTTTCCTTCTCTCCTTCCTTTCTTCCCCCTTTTTCTTTCTCTTCTGGTCTCTTTTCTTCCTTCTCTCTTTCCTTCTTTCCTTCCCTCCCTCTTTCTCTACATCTTCCCCCTTCCTTCACTCCCTCTTTCCTTCCTTCATTCCCTTTTTTCTTTCCTTCTCTCCTTCCTTCCTTCCCCCTTTTTCTTTCCCTCCCTCTGTCTCTCATTTCTTCCTTCTCTACCTCTTTCCTTCCTTCCCCCTTTTTCTTTCTCTTCTGCTGTCTCTCTTTTCTTTCCTTCCATCTTTCCTTTTCTTTCCTTTTCTTCTTCCTTCTTTCTCTAACTTTCCTTCCTTCCCCCTTTTTCTTTACCTCCCTTTCTCTTTCTTCCTTCTTTCCTTCCTTCCTGTCTTTCCTGGATTTTGACAGGGCGGGAAGGGGCGGGGTGGGGTTTGGAGGTGGCGTGAAGTAAAAGGAGGTAAGATTGGGGCGGGGGAGTAATGGAGCGTGGGGTTGTGTGTGTGTGTGCGGCGGCGGGGGGAGTGATGGAGCGTGGGGTTGTGTGTGTGTGCGGCGGCGGGGGGAGTGGGGTTGCGTGTGTGTGTGCGGCAGCGGGGGGAGTGATGGAGCGTGGGGTTGCGTGTGTGTGTGCGGCGGCGGGGGAGTGGGGTTGCGTGTGTGTGTGCGGCGGCGGGGGGAGTGATGGAGCGTGGGGTTGTGTGCGGCGCAGCGGGGCTTGGAGTGGGCATGGCTTCCGCAGAGGGAACGTTGGCCGGAAGGCCATGTGCGCGCGCCAGGGAACTTGCGGCTGGGCGCCAATGCGCATGCTCAGTTGTTTTGCCGTTTTGTGAGTGTGTTGTGTTGTTTTTCATTTTGAGTAGATATGTTTGTACCTTGTGGGTTGTGTTATGGGCATGGGAATTTTGGTTAAGTTTCGTTGGGGTTTTTTTGAGTTTTGTGGCTCCGTTGGATGCCCCTAACAAATTTATATATATAGATAGCAGTTCCCAACCTGTGGTCCGTGGACCACCAGTGGTCTGCAAGAACGAAAATATGGTCCCCGGTTGCACCATTACTACACTGTTGCCTCGAAACCACGTGGCAGCAAGAGTGACTGGTCTTGCGAAACCCTCTTATATTGCCGAGGCAACTGGGATGTCGGGAGGGGAGAGGCTGACTACCCACTACTACTCCCACATCAGCTCTAGATTATTAAATATGGTTTTCTGTGGGCAGATGGTGACTAGTAAAGGTAAAGGTTTTCCCCTGACATGAAGTCTAGTCGTGTCCGACTCTGGGGGTTAGTGTTCATCTCCATTTCTAAGCTGAAGAGCCGGCATTGTCCGTAGACACCTCCAAGATCATGTGGCCGGCATGACTGCATGGTGCGCCGTTACCTTCTCGCTGGAGTGGTACCTATTGATCTACTCACATTTGAATGTTTTCAAACTGCTAGATTGGCAAAAGCTGGGGCTGACAGCAGAAGCTCACACCGCTCCCCGGATTTGAACCTGCAATTTCTCGGTCAACAACTTTAGCAGCTTAGCAGTTTAACTCACTGC
The DNA here is from genome assembly GCF_025583915.1 of Anolis sagrei ordinatus. Classification (NCBI taxonomy): domain Eukaryota; kingdom Metazoa; phylum Chordata; class Lepidosauria; order Squamata; family Anolidae; genus Anolis; species Anolis sagrei. The sequence goes on from NW_026847771.1 coordinate 56,674,593, forward strand.
GCCACTGGGTGAACTATAAATCCCAGCAACTACAACTCCCAAATGTCAAGGTCTATTTTCTCCAAACTCCACCAGTGTTCTCATTTGGTCATATCGAGTATTAGTGCTAAGTTTGGTCCAGATCTATCACTGTTTGAGTCTCAAAACCATGCTCTCTGGATGTAGGTGAACTACAACTCCAAAACTCAAGGTCAATGCCCACCAAACCCTTCCAGTATTTTCTGTTGGTCATGGGAGTTGTGTGTGCCAAGTTTGGTTCAATTCCATCGTTGGTGGAGCTTAGAATGCTCTTTGGTTGTAGATGAACTATAAATCCCAGCAACTACAACTCCCAAATGACAAAATCCAACCTCCACCTGACCCCAGCAGTATTCAAATTTGTGCGTATCGGGTATTTGTGCCAAATTTGGTCCAGTGAATGAAAATTCTATCTTGCACATCAGCTCTAGATTATTAAATATGGTATTCTGTGGGCGAGCAGATAGCGACTAGTAAAGGTAAAGGTTTTTTCCTGACATTAAGTCTAGTCATGTCCGACTCTGGGGGTTGGTGCTCATCTCCATTTCTAAGCCGAAGAGGCAGCATTGTCCGTAGACACCTCCAAGGTCATGTGGCCAGCATAACTGCATGGTGCGCCGTTACCTTCCTGCTGGAGCGGTACCTATTGATCTACTTACATTTGTATGTTTTTGAACTGCTAGGTTGGCAGAAGCTGAGGCTGACAGCGGACACTCATGCTGCTCCCCGGATTCGAACTTATGACCTTTCGGTCAACAAGTTTAGCAGCTCAGCCGTTTAACCCACTGTGCCACCGGGGGCTACAGATGGCGACTACTAGATGGCATATGTTCTGTATCAGAAACTAGTGCTGATGTGATCTATCCAATGCAGTTTTCTGAGTCGGCATCCCAAATAACCAAACCAAATCTCAGGTTGACCAAAAATGGATTTGTAACCCTTTTGGTACTAATGTTGGAGAGTGGTTCCTGGTCAAAAAAAAGTAGGGAACCACTGATATAGAACAATTCAAAACAGAGGGAACCCTGCCATTCTTCCCAGAGGTTTTCAATCCTTTATTATCCTTTCTTTAAGAGGGGAGCATCATGAGGTTTCTCTACCTTAAGATGCCTTACACATGAAGAGGAGAAATAAGCAACCTCCTTTTGTCCATCTCCTCTTTTATCTGAGACTACAATGAAAGCAATTTTCGACTTTTTTTAAGCCTTCCCAGAGCATCCCGCATATTTTCTCTTAAGTTTTCTCATATATATGTTTCCTTGGAGTCCTTGTGGACTTGAGCCAACAATGTCATGTGGTGGCTAAAAAAACCAATGGGATTTTGCCCTGCATCAATAGGAGTCTAGTGTCTAGATCCAGGAAAGTCATGCTAATCCTCTATTCTGTTCTCCCTTGCTCAGACCATTTTACCTGGAATCACACTGTGTACAATTCTGGCCACCGCAATTGAAGGGAGATGTTGACAAGCTGGAATGTGTCCAAAGGAAAATAACTAAAATAACTAAGGGTCTGGAAAACAAACCCTATGAGGAGTGGCTTAAAGAGCAGGGCATGTTTAGCCTTCAGAAGAGAAGGCTGAGAGGCGACATGATGAGGGCCATGGATCGAGATGTGAGGGGAAATCATAGGGAGGAGGGAGCAAGCTTGTTTTCTGCTGCCCTGGAGACTAGGATGCATGGAGCAATGGCTTCAAACTACAGGAAAGAAAGGAGATTCCAGCTGAACATTAGGAAGAACTTCCTGACTGTGAGAGCCATTCAGCAGTGGAACTCTTTGCCCCGGAGTGTGGTGGAAGCTCCTTCTTTGGAGGCTTTTAAGCAGAAGCTGGATGGACAGCTGTCAGGGGTGCTTTGAATGTGATTTTCCTGCTTCTTGGCAGAATGGGGTTGGACTGGATGGCCCATGAGGTCTCTTCCAACTCAAGACTCAGGGTGGATCACAATGCATACAGACATGGCAAACATTCAATGTCATAGACACACACAACATATATAGACAGAGACACAGAGGGTATTTAACTTTTCCAGCTTCATGAGGGTATGCCTTTTGAATTCTGGCCACCAAGGGAGCTGTTGCTTCACCATCCACTTGTGACACCTATGGAGTACTTCCTCATTCTTTTTGCACGCTGCTGGAGAGTTTTTATGGTGTCGTAAATTGGTTAAATTAGCCTTCCCGCACAAGCGGTACCTAAATTTCCTACTTGACAGATGCAACTGTCTTTTGGGCTGCAAAGGTCAACAGCAAGCTAGACAAATGGCTTGAAGGTCACTACAACCCAGGCTGGCTTCGAACTCATGACCTCTCGGTCAGTAGTGATTTTAATGCAGCTGACTCCAAACCAGCTGCACCACAACTCTGCTATAGACATCAAATAGATATAGATACTTTGGCTGCACTCTACTCTGCTATAGATACCAAATATCTGTACAGTTGGGAAGTGTCTCTCACTAGGGTTGTTGCCATTTGGTCCAGTAATGTATTGTGTCAGCCCAATGGTCCAGACCACAATATTGTAGAAATTTCGACAACTATAGAAACCCAGGTGTAGGATCCCCTGGTGGTGCAATGTAAACCCTTTTGCTGGCAGGACTGCTGACCGACAGCTCAGTGATTTGAATCCAGGGAGAGCGAGTTGAACTCCCATCTGTCAGCTCCAGCTCCCCATGCGGGAACATGAGAGAAGCCTCCCATAAGGATGGTAAAACATCAAAACATCTGGGCATCCCCTGGGCAATGCCCTTGCTGACAGCCAATTCTCTCACATCAGAAGCGACTTGCAGTTTTTCAAGTCGCTCCTGACACAAAAAAATGGTTTGAGCATTGCATGAGAACACCGGAGATTAGGCCTCGAATACTTGCTCAGCCATTGGAGCCCACTGAGTGGCCTTGGGCAAGTCACACTGTCTCAGCCTCAGAGGAAAGCAACGGCAAACCTTTTGCCATGATAGGTCGGAAACAACTTCAAGGCACATGTCAGTAAACCTAACCGCATGGATGGGTCTCCTCCCAGAGGGATCGGGGCCAATGTCTTTCTCTGATCAACCTTTCTCTGTCTTTGAGTCCTTACCCCACCGTCCTCTTTAATGCGCCACCTCCATTCATTCTGCTCCTGTAACTGTAAAATTGATTTTTCGTGCCATGAGACGCTTGTCGTTCACGACCGAGCGCGCTCCAGAGGCTCCGACGCGGACCGCTTTTAATTAGTTTCCCCCATCTTCGTCCTCCTCTGCCTTTCTGGAGCAAGTGAGCGGAACCCGGAGCAAGAGCCGAGAGAAAGAGCCAGGTGCCGCTGGAACCACCGGCAACAATTGGGCCCCGCAAAGGCAGGCCACAATATGCGCAACGACAAGTCCCGACACAGAGGGGATTGTAGTCAAACAAGAGGCACAAAAGCAGGATCCACACGCAGACCGAGAAATTCAGCATCTCAGCTCTTTCTCTCTTAGGCGATCCTTTCTTGTCCGAGTAGGATAGTCTTCCAAGATCAGTGTACTGGCGAGTCCGTAGGTGACTGTGGAGCCCTATTCTTGATTTGCATGTTCTCCCGCAGTGAGGGCACTGGTTTCCAGGTGGAATGCAGTCTCGGTCGGGGTTGCCTTGACATGCCTTCCTCTTGGCATGTTTCTCTCTTTCGCCCTCCATTCGTGCTCCTCAAATTCTACAGCACTGCTGGTCACAGCTGACCTCCAGCTGGAGCTCAAGGGCCAGGGCTTCCCAGTTCTCAGTGTCTATGCCAGAGTTTTTAAGGTTGGCTTTGAGCCCATCTTTAAATCTCTTTTCCTGTCTTCCAACATTCCGTTTTCCGTTCTTGAGTTTGGAGTAGAGCAACTGCTTTGGGAGACGGTGGTCGGGCATCTGGACAACGTGGCCGGTCCAGCGGAATTGATGGCGGAGGACCATCGCTTCAATGCTGGTGGTCTTTGCTTCTTCCAGCACACTGACATTTGTCCGCTTGTCTTCCCAAGAGATTTGCAGGATTTTCCGGAGGCAGCACTGATGGAATCGTTCCAGGAGTTGCATGTGAATCTGTAGACAGTCCACGTCTCACAGGCATATAGCAGGGTTGGGAGGACAATAGCTTTATGAACCAGCACCTTGGTCTCCCTACGGATGTCCCGGTCCTCAAACACTCTCTGCTTCATTCGGAAAAATGCTGCACTCGCAGAGCTCAGGCAGAGTTGTATTTCAGTGTGAATGTTGACTTTTGTGGAGAGGTGGCTGCCAAGGGAGCGGAAATGTCCAACATTTTCTAATGTTACACCATTAAGCTGTATTCTGGCATTGAGAGGGATTGGCTGGTGACTGCTGGAAGAGCACTTTGGTTTTCTCGATGTTCAATGACAAGCTGAGCTTCTCGTATGCTTCTGCAAAGGTGTTTAGAGTGGCTTGTAGGTCTTCTTTTGAATGTGCACAGTCGATGTTGTCATCAGCATATTGGAGTTCTATAACAGATGTTGTTGTAACCTTGGTTTTGGCTTTCAGTCTGCTGAGGTTAAATAGCTTGCCATCTGTCTGATAGATGATTTCCACTCCGGTAGGAAGCTTCCCGTCAACAAGATGAAGTATCATAGCGATGAAGATGGAAAGTAAGGTTGGGGCAATAGCACGTCCCTGTTTGACACCTGATTCCACCTTGAATGGGTCACTTTGGGAGCCTTTGCTGTCCAAGACTGTTGCCATCATGTCATCATGGAGGAGCTGCAGGATGTTCACAAATTTGTCAGGGCACCCGATTTTTTGGAGGCTGGTCCAGAGAGCGCTGCGATTCACTGTGTCGAATGCATTTGCAAGGTCAATGAATGCCATGTACAGAGATTGATTTTGTTCCCTGCATTTTTCTTGGAGCTGTCGTGCAGTGAAGATCATGTCCAGCATCTCAGCACAGTACGGGGATGCTGGAGACTAGAGTCCCTGTTCTCAATCTCACGGAAGGGCTTCATTCCCCAGGCAGTGGATGGGGCAGAGCTTGAGATTACTTATCGAAGGGCAGCTCCCAGAATCCACCAGCCAGCTACCTTCTCTGGAAGTTTTCAAGCAAAGACTAGATGGCCATCTGTCGGGAGGGCTTTGACTGTAGTTTCCAGCAAAACAGAATGGATGGCCTTTGGTGTCTCTTCCAACTTCAGGCTTTTGGCATTGAATGGGCCCCAGTCTTTCTTAAAGTTAGTTAGAGATCTCGCGTTAATTAACATTGCAAGTTTATCCATTTCTGCACGTTCGCTTATCTTCATAATCAAATCGTCTTGTATCGGAATCATTGAGTCTTTCCATCTTTGAGCATAGATCACTCTTGCTGCCGTAGTCATGTATAGCAGTGTGTTTCTCAACCTGGGGGTTGGGACCTGTGGGGGGTCACAAGGGAGTTTCACAGGGGTCACCTAAGACCATCAGAAAACATATATTTCTGATGGTCTTAGGAACCCCTTTGGCAGAGAAGGCCCAAGATCTCTCCGCCTGTCCTTCTCTTTCTTTTTGGAAACAGATGGTGAATCCTCCCACGAAAAGCCTTCCTCTGCTGTGATTGGCTGGCCTCTCAACCAGCATCTCAGCCTATGGGAGGGCTGTTTTGGAGACTCCAAGCAGGGAGGGGAGAGCAGGCGTTCTCGGCGCTTGGCAGTGTGGTGTGCTTGTACAGGCAACGGAGAGTGTGCGAGGCTGGAGGAGGCTCACGCAAGCAAGTAACTTCAAGGTATGGGGGTCTTGTGTAGGAAGTTTGGCCCAATTCTATCATTGGTGGGATTCAGAATGCTCTTTGATTGTAAGTGAACTATAAATCCCAGCAACTATAACTCCCAAGTGACAAAATCAACCTCCAAACCTCACCAGTATTGAAATTTGGGCATTAACTACAACTCCCAAATGCCAAGGTCAATTTTCCCCAAACGCAACCAGTGTTCATATTTGGCCACATTGCGTATTTGTGCTAAGTTTCGTCCAGATCCATCATTGTTTGAGTCCACAGTGCTCTCTGGATGTAGGTGAACTACAACTCCAAAACACAAGGTCAATGCCCACCAAACCCTTCCAGTATTTTCTGTTGGTCATGGGAGTTCTGTGTGCCAAGTTTGGTTCAATTCCATCCTTGGTGGAGTTCAGAATACTCTTTGATTGTATGTCTCCTATAAATCCAAGCATTTACAACTCCCAAATGTCAAGGTCTATTTCCCCCAAATACCACCAGTGTTCACATTTGGGCATATTGGGTGTTCGTGTCAAGTTTGGTCCAGATCTATAATATTTTCAGTCCACACTGCTCTCTGGATGTAGGTGAACTACAACTCCAAAACTCAAGGCCAATGCCCACCAACCTTCCAGTATTTTCTGTTGGTCATTGGAGTTCTGTGTGCCAAGTCTGGTTCAATTCCATCATTGGTGGACTTCAGGATGCTCTTTGATTGTAGGTTAACTATAAATCCCACCAACTCCCAAGTGACAAAATCAACCCCATCTCCCAACCCCAACAGTATTGAAATTCGGGTGTATTGGGTATGTGTGCCAAATTTGGTCTAGTGAATGAAAATACATCCTGCATATCATACATTTACATGACGATTCATAACAGTTGTAAAATAACAGTTATGAAGTCGCAACGAAAATAATGTTATGGTTGGGGGGTCACCACAACATGAAGAACTGAATTAAGGAGTTGCGGCATTAGGAAGCTTGAGAAACACTGATGTATAGCAATGTGAAAAGAAAGTTTTCACACAGGTACGGGCCAAGTAAGTCTCCAACGCTGAGTGGGTGGAGCCAAAGCCCAAAGTGGACAGAGACCAAGCCACATGTAGGTGGAGTCGAAGGTTAAAGTAAGCACAACTCAAGCCAAAGTGGAAGGAGCTCAATAGAAATGGGTGGAGCCCAAGAATTAAGGAAACAATAACTCAGGGCAAGTGATGGATAATAATAATAATAATAATAATAATAATAATAATAATAATAATAACCGTTGCAACCGTTGATGATGCAATCCCAGGAGACAGCAGGATTGAAGAGAAACAACTGGAAAAGCTGACACAATATAAGGATTTAAAGATCGAACTGCGAAGACTCTGTCACAAACCAGTTAAGGTGGTCCCAGTGGTGATCGGCACACTGTGTGCAGTGCCTAAAGACTTTGGCCTGCACTTAAACACAATCGGCGCTGAACAAAATTACCATATGCCAGCTGCAGAAGGCCACCTTACTGGGATCTGCACGCATTATTCGCCGACACATCACACAATCCTAGACACTTGGGAAGTGTCTGATGTGCGATCCAATACAACAGCCAGCAGAGTGATCTTGTTTGATGTGGACTCATCTTGTTGTCTTTCAAATAATAATAATATATACTTGATTTATATTCCACTGTATCTCCCCCAGGGGACTCAGGGTGGATTACAGTATACATATATGGCATATATGGCATAGGAACAAGAAAAGGCAGAGGAACGAGAGACCAGATTGCCAATATCCGCTGGATAATGGAGAAAGGCAGGGAGTTTCAGAAAAACATCTATTTCTACTTCATTGACTATTCTAAAGCCTTTGACTGTGTGGATCATAATAAATTGTGGCAAGTTCTTGGTGGGATGGGCATCTCAAGCCACCTTGTCTCTCTCCTGAGGAATCTGTACAAGGACCAAGTAGCAACAGTCAGAACTGACCACGGAACAACAGACTGGTTCAAGATTGGGAAAGGCGTACGGCAAGGCTGCATACCTCTCACCCAACCTTTTTAACTTGTATGCAGAACACATCATGCGATGTGCGGGGCTGGATGAATGCAAGGCTGGGGTGAAAATTGCTGGAAGAAACATTAACAACCTCAGATATGCAGATGACACCACTCTGATGGCCGAAAGCGAGGAGGAGCTGAGGAGCCTTCTAATCAAGGTGAAAGAAGAAAGCGCAAAAGCTGGGTTGCAGCTAAACATCAAAAAAACCAAGATTATGGCAACAAGAATGATTGACAACTGGAAAATAGAGGGAGAAACCGTGGAGGCCGTGACAGACTTTGTATTCCTAGGTGCAAAGATTACTGCAGATGCAGACTGTGGCCAGGAAATCAGAAGACGCTTACTTCTTGGGAGGAGAGCAATGTCCAATCTCGATAAAATAGTAAAGAGTAGAGACATCATACTGGCAACAAAGATCCGCCTAGTCAAAGCCATGGTATTCCCTGTAGTCACCTACGGATGTGAGAGCTGGACCTTAGGGAAGGCTGAGCGAAGGAAGATAGATGCTTTTGAGCTGTGGTGTTGGAGGAAAGTTCTGAGAGTGCCTTGGACTGTGAGAAGATCCAACCAGTCCATCCTCCAGGAAATAAAGCCCGACTGCTCATTGGAGGGAAGGAGACTAGAGACAAAGTTGAAGTACTTTGGCCACATCATGAGGAGACAGCAAAGCCTAGAGAAGACAATTATGCTGGGGAAAGTGGAAGGTAAAGGAAGAGGGGCCGACCAAGGGCAAGATGGATGGATGGCATCCTTGAAGTGACTGGACTGACCTTGAAGGAGCTGGGGGTGGTGATGGCCGACAGGGAGCTCTGGCGTGGGCTGGTCCATGAGGTCACGAAGAGTCGGAGACGACTGAACGAATGAACAACAACAACATATGGCATACATTCAATGCTGTTATAGAATTAACAAGGACAGACAATACATAAACAGAGGTAAAGGCTTTCCCATCTTTCTCCATCTCTGGCTCGACTCCGGCCACAGGGATGCGCTGTCACTCCATCTTCCATGCCGAGGAGCTTTATAGTCCGTAGACATCCTCCCGATCGAATCACCAACATGTCTTTATGGGCGCTTTCTTATTACCTCCCCGCTTAAAGCAGTACCTATTTATCTACTCACATAGCTGTTTTCAATCTGCTAGGTGAGCAGAAGCTCGGCTGATGGCAGGAGCTCACCCTGACCCGGGCTTGAACTGCCAACCTTTCTATTGGCAAGATTTTCCACAGCTGGCGGTTTAACTCGCTGTGCTAAAGCCCGGCCAAAGATGGATGAAGCCTAAAAGGGTAAAATAAGCAAAACGGAAGACAAATGAATGGAATCCAAGCCTAGCAGGTGGAGACAAAGACACATGGGTGGAGCCCAAGCTCAAAGTGGGTACAGCCCAAAGTCAAGTGGGTGGAGCCACAAGCAAATGGGAGGAGCTAAATATGTTAAAGCAAGCAGTACTCAAGCTAAGGGTTGGAGCCAAAGTCAAGTGGGAGGAGCCAATGGTGAAAGTAAGCAGAACTCAAGCCAAATAGGATTAGCCAAAGCCCATATGGGCAGGGCCCAAATCTAGCGGTTTGATAGTAAGAGCTGCCTGAGAATGGAATGGCCTTGCTTGGATGGTGGTGGTCTCTCCATTTTTGAAGGCCTTCAAACAAAATGTGATAGGCATCTCTTTGGGAAGCATTAGTTATGCCTATAACTATGTATGTAAATAAATAAATAATATATACATGTTTTTATATTCCTCTGTATCTCCCCGAAAGGACTCAAAGCGCATTACAGAATGCATTTTTGGAAACATTCAATGCCATTATGCAATTAATAACAAAGACAGATAGTACACAGACAGAGGCAAAGGCTTCCCCCTTTCCATCTCCGGCATCTGGAGGCTGTGCTCGACTCCGGTCATGGGGAGGTGTGTTGTTCCATTTTTCCATGTCCAGGAGCCTGATTATCTGTAGATGCCTTCTTGATCAAATTGCCGCCATGTCTTCATGGGTGTATTTTACCTCCCCGCCAAAGCGGTACCTATTGATCTACTCACATTACTGTTTTTGAACTACTAAATTAGCAGAAGCCAGGACTGATGGCAGGAGCTCAACCCAAAATACAGCTTGGACTGCCAACCTTCTGGTAAGATTTACTACATGTGGTGGTTTAACCCTCTGTGCTAACTCTGGCCCCTTCAAGTGGACTTTCGGAGGGCTTCCTTAGGCAAGGAAGAGTGGAATTGGTCTCCCATCTGAGGAGGAACCAGAACTGATCTTACTTAACATCTTAAGACAGTGTTTCTTAACCTGGAGGTCAGGACCCCTGTCGGAATTGCGAGGGGGTCTCAGAGGAGAAAATCTGATAATCTTAGGAACCCCTTTGGCAAAGAAAGCTGAAGATCTCTCCACTTATCCTTCTCTTCCTTTTTGGAAATAGACGGCGAATCCTTCCACCAAAAGCCCTCCTCCGCTGTGATTGGCCAGCCTCTCAGCCAAGGAGAGAGCTGTTTCTGAGACCCCAAGCGGGGAGGGGAGAGCAGGCGTGCTCGGTGCATGGCAGCGTGGTGCGCATGTGCGGGCAAGGGAGAGCGTATGAGGCTGGAGGGAGGCTTGCACCAACGAGTTCTTTCAAAGCATGGGGTTCTGTGTGGGAAGTTTGGCCCAATTCTATCTTTGGTGGGGTTCAGAATGCACTCTGATTGTAAGAGAACTATAAATTCCAGCAACTACAACTTCCAAACGTCAAGGTCTATTTCCCCCAACCTCCACCAGTGTTTACATCTGGGCATATTGAGTATTTGTGCCAAGTTTGGTCCAGATCTATCATTGTTTGAGTCCATAGCGCTCTCTGGATGTAGGTGAACTACAACTCTCAAACTCAAGGTCAATGCCCACCAAACCCGTCCAGCATTTTCTGTTGGTCAGGGGAGTTCTGTGTGTCAAGTTTGGTTCAATTCCATCATTGGTGGAGTTCAGGATGCTCTTTGATTGTAGGTTAACTATAAGTCCCAGCAACTACAACTCCCAAATGACAAAATCAATCCCCCCTCCCAACCCCACCTGTATTGAAATTTGGTTCAGTGTGTGCCAAGTTTGGTTCAATTCCATCATTGGTGGAGTTCAGGATGCTCTTTGATTGTAGGTTAACTATAAGTTCCAGCAACTACAACTCCCAAATGACAAAATCAATCCCCCCTCCCAACCTCACCTGTATTGAAATTCGGTTCAATGTGTGCCAAGTTTGGTTCAATTCCATCATTGGTGGAGTTCAGAATGCTTTTTGATTGTAGGTGAACTATAAATCCTAGTAACTACGAATCCCAAATAGAAAAATAAACCCCTCACCTAACCCCACCAGTATGAAAATTTGGGCATATCAGGTATTTGTGCCAAATTTAGTCCAGTGAATGAAAATACATCCTTCATGTCAGGTATTTACATTACGATTCATAAGAGTAGCAAAAGTACACTTATGAAGTAGCAACGAAAATAATTTTATGTTTGGGGTCACTATAACAAAAAGAACTGTATTAAGGGGTTGTGGCATTAGGAAGGTTGAGAAACACTGGCCTAGACCTATTTGTGTATGTAAGTCCCTTTAAGTGAACTTATGGGAAATTTTGGAGGGCTTCCTTAGGCAAGGCAGATTGGAATTGATCTCCCATCCGAGGAGGAACCAGGACCAACCTTGCTTAACATCCTCCATTCTGACCCCTTGTCCTTGCCGTAAACCCCACTGAACACAACAGCACGAGCCTGCGGTGTGAATGCAATGTAAATGACACCAATTAACTGGTTACATCGTCCAGCGTTAATTTGCAGAAATTAAACCAAAGCAGAGGGGAATCAAAGCACACTATTGTCGAGTTGAAAAAAACCACATTTGCAGGCAAGTCTGCTCAGACAGGTTTTTTTTTAAGTGTCTGGGTTTTGAAAAAAAGGAGAGAAAGAAAGACCAATGTTTGATCTCTCCATGTCCACTCACCTTTATTAAGGTCATTAATTTAAATTGTTCACAATAATTCCTTAACCACTGTTTAATTACTCAGTAGAACAGTGAGATGTATTTTTTTTTGTTCCAGCCCTTGTCTCTCAAGGCAATGGAAACTGCTCCTCCTGCCGGTCAGCCGGAATTCTTTGGATATTTTGAATCAAGCATACATTCGCATTTCCCCAAATATTGGTGAAAGGAATGAGGTGGGAGGATCAAAGCAGCAGAAACCCTGATCAGCTTGCAGAGGGTTCAAAGAACAGTATCGGAGTTCAAACACCAGCAAAATGTCCCCCCAAAAGGCTCCAACGTACCTTAAAACCCCTAGGAGATGCACCACTGGGGTTAGCTGAGAAATTGAAGAAACTTCAGGGATCGCAAAGAGCCAAAGTTGCAGAATTGGGGAAACTGGGAGATACAGAGCTTTTGAAAGATCGTATACCCTATTTACTCAAACCAAATGCACCCTTTTGGGCTAAATGGCCTCTCCAAAATTAGGATGTATGCTAGATTTGTGTCATATTAGGTCAGCTGTGACCAGCAGTGCTGCAGAATTTGAAGAGGCACGAATGGAGGGTGAAAGAGAGAAATGTGCCAAGAGGAAGGCGCATCAAGCCAACCCTGTCCGAGGCCACCTTCCACCTGGAAACCAATGGCCTCACTGCGGAAGAAGATGCAGATCAAGAATAGGGTTCCACTATTGTATCAACTACAACTCCCACTATGGCGAGTCAGTTCCCTCACACCCAGGGGCGGCTCAAGCCATTACGTCAAGTAAGCATTTGCAGTATAGTTGATTTTGCCCAGGGGCGCTCTTGAGGCACTCTTGGGGGAAAATAGACCTTGACATATGCGAGTTGTAGTTACTGGGATGTATAGTTCACCTAAAATCAAAGAGCATTTTGAACTCCACCAATGATGGAATTGAACCAAATATGCAACACAGAACTCCCACAACGAACAGAAAATATATATCAGTGATTGGTTTGGGGGGGGGGGCAAAATACTGTTTGCTTACCGTTGAAGATTACCTAGGGCCGCCTCTGCTCACACCCCTACAGTAAGTTTGGTTAGTCATGGGGGTTCTGTATGCCAAGTCTGGTCGAGGTCCATCATTAGTGAAGAGCACAATTTCTCTGGTTGTGGGTGAACTACAACTCCCAGAAAGGAAGGTCAATTCCCCCCCAAAGCCCTCCAGTAATCAAATTCCGGCATATCAGGTCTATGTGCCAAGTTTGTTCCAGATCCATAGGTGTTTAGGTTCACAGTGCTGTCTGGACGTAGGTGAACTACAACTTCCCCAGATCAAGAGGATTTTTTCCCAAAGACCTCCAGTAATTTTTTTGCTGGTCGTGAGGGCTCTGTGTGCCAAGTTTGGTCCAACTTCATCTTTGGTGGAGTTCAGAGTGCTCTTTGATTGCAGGTGAACTATAAATCTCAGTGCCTACAACTTCAAAATGTCCAAGCCAATCACCCTCGAAACCGACGAGTATTCAAATTTGGGCATATTGGGAATGCATGCCAAGTTTGTTCCAGATCCATAATTGTTTAGGTTCATAATGCATTCTGGATGTAGGTGAACTAGAACTCCTCTAAATCCCTCTAAAGACCTCCAGTATGTGTTGTTGGTCATGGGGGTTCTGTGTGCCAAGTTAGCTCCAGGTACATCGTTGATGGGGTTCAGAGTGCTCTTAGATTGCAGGTGAACTATACATCCCAGTACCTACAACTCCTATAAATCATGGTGAATTCTCCCCAAACCTCTCTAGTATGTTCAGTTGCTGATCAATTCCTCTCTTTGCTGTGTGCCATAGAAAAGAACAGGAAAGGGTTTAGGGAGAGGCAGTGGGCGGGGTCATGCAAATTCCACACCAGTGGAGAGAAAGAAACACTGGGATGTCTGTGGTGGAGGAAACACATAAAATCTAGAATGGAATTGTTCCAAAATGAAAGCCTTCTCGTGGTTGGTGGGCAGTATGGTGGTTGTGGAGGACATTGATAAGGCTCTTGGACATGTTTATGGCACTCACTGTAACCTGCAATGTCATTGGAGGGAAGGCCATTGGTGTCTCCTGAGTAGTGGGAGTTTGTGGAGGCAGGAGCTTGTCTGTGTAAGTACTTACTTACTTACTTACTTAGGCGATCCCTCGTTGGATGAGTAAGATGGTCTTCCATGATGGGTTTCCTTGTGGGTTCGTAGGTGGCTGTGGAGCCCTATTCTTGACCCGCATCTTCTCCCACAGTGAAGGCATTGGTTTCCAGGTGGAAGGCGGTCCCGGTCGGGGTTGGCTTGATGTGCCTTCCTCCTGGCACATTTCTCTCTTTCACCCTCCACTCGTGCCTCCTCGAATTCTGCAGCACTGCTGGTCACAGCTGACCTCCAGCTGGAGCGCTCAAGGGCCAGGGCTTCCCAGTTCTCAGTGTCTATGCCAGAGATTTTAAGGTTGGCTTTGAGGCCATCTTTAAATCTCTTTTCCTGTCCACCAACGTTCCGTTTTCCATTCTTAAGTTCAGAGTAGAGCAACTGCTTTGGGAGACGGTGGTCAGGCATCCGGACAACGTGGCCAGCCCAGCGGAGTTGATGGCAGAGGACCATCGCTTTAGTGCTGGTGGTCTTTGCTCCTTCCAGCACACTGACGTTTGTCCGCTTGTCTTCCCAAGAGATTTGCAGGATTTTCCGGAAGCAGCGTTGATGGAATCGTTCCAGGAGTTGCATGTGACATCTGTAGACAGTCCACGTTTCTCAGGCATAGCAGGGTTGGGAGGACAATAGCTTTATAGACAAGCACCTTGGTATCCCTACGGATGTCCCAGTCCTCAAACACTCTCTGCTTCATTCGGGAAAATGCTGCACTCGCAGAGCTCAGGCGGTGTTGTATTTCAGTGTCGATGTTGACTTTGGTGGAGAGGTGGCTGCCAAGGTAGCGGAAACGGTCAACATTTAAGTGGACACCCCATCCACACACGCATACATATTTTCAGTTTTATTATGTGTATATGATTCTATGAAAGGGGAAGATGCTTCAGGAGCTCCTCTTTGAGGGGCATCACCTCTAATTTTATGGCTATGCAGCCCTGTGATTTGTAGTTTGATGAGGCATCCCCCTTCTTTGGCAGAGAAGGCTCAAGGCTGTGTCAAACTTGTTAAACAAAGCATTGAATCAAGGCAACTGAAGTGGATTCATTCTACAGCTTAAATGCACCTCAGGAGTTTCTTTTCCATCCCTGGAAGCTTTGGCATCCTAACATTTTTGTTCTTAAAGAAGGAATCCTAAGTACAGTAGGCACCATTTTTGGCCAGATTACAAAGAGTGCATTACATTTGGCAGTAAATAGGTTTTTTTGGTTTCAGGGTTTTGAAAATTGAGATGCACATTAGATTCAATGGCACATTAGACTTCAGTAATACGGTACAGTGTTTGCTTATCCTCCAGTCATTGCCTATATTGATTTGTTTTGTTTTTCAATTGACATGTACATGTTCGCTCATCAGTCAAGTCCTCTAAGATGGCAGTTTAAGGGTATCTGTCTATATCAGTGGTTCCCAACCTTCCAAATGTGAGTGTGGAGAAGAGCAAACCACCACAGACCACTTACTACATTGGTTCTCAACCCTCCTAATGTCGCGACCCCTTAATACAGTTCCTCATGTTGTGGTGACCCCCAACCATAACATTATGTTCGTTGCTACTTCATAATTGTAATTTTGCTACTGCTGTGAATCGTAATGTAAATATCTGATATGCAGGATGTATTTTCATTGTCTGGGCCAAATTTGGCACAAATACCCAATATGCCCACATTAGAATTCTGGTGGGGTGGGGGGCAGGATAGATTTTGTCACTTGGGAGTTGTAGTTTCTGGGATTTATAGTTCACCTACAATCAAAGAGCATTCTGAACTCCACCAATGTATTTGAACCAAACTTGGCACACAGAACTCCCATGACCAACAGAAAATACTGGAAGGGTCTGGTGGGCATTGACCTTGTGTTAGGGAGTTGATGATGGATCTGGAGCAAACTTGGCACAAATAATATGCCCATATGTGAACTCTGGTGGAGTTTGGGGAAAATAGATCTTGACATTTGGGAGTTGTAGTTGCTGGGTTTTATAGTTCATCTACAATCAAAGAGCATTCTGAACCCCACCAAGGATAGGGGCCAAACTTCCCACATGGAACACCCATGACCAACAGAAAATACTGTGTTTTCTTGTGGTCTTTGGTCATTCCTCTAACCCACTCGCGACCCCCCCCCCAGAGGTCCTGACCCCCAAGTTGAGAAACACTCACTACAATGCAGCCTGAGCCCTGCCACATGCACAATGGAGAACCTTCTTATAGCAACACTCCAAGGCACTCCCAAGTGGCCAGCTTCTAATCAAGGGAAATTTACTATCATGCCAAGTTTTGAAAACTTTGTTTGTGTTTTTTAAATACGTTACAACTGTACCCTCGGTTCGCTTCTGATGCGATAAATAAAATAAAATATCACATTGCGGGCTCACATTCGGCTCGTGATTTTACTAATTAGAGTCCTCGACATCTTTCACAGGACTGTTTTCAAGCCAGTGCCACCCATCCTATATCTGTTTTGTTTCCTTTCTGTTGCAGGCCTGGGATACATGGGCTCTCTAGCTCAAAGTCTCTCTGGCTCCCTTTCCCTGTGCAGCATTGTTTCCTCCGAACAGTGGGGTGCGTGACCCCCCATTTCTCCAAGGGACCATCAACAAGTTGTCGAGCAGGGCACCCCTTGACCTCCGTGCCGCAGACAAAGCCTGCGCCACGGCGCCACTTACACGAGAGGTCTGTGTCCTTCCGGCCCGGCCTGCGCCTCCCTCGTTCACTGTCGCCACGAGATTGGCAGGGTACAAGGCCGTTTCCCACACGGGGGGCACCCGGAAATGCGCCCCTTGCACAGCGTGGCAGGCGTAACATGTCACCTCTCATTTGCACCTGTCAAAGTCCGGGGACAGAAAAGGGGGGACAACAACCAAAGGCCCCCTGAGATGGGAAGACCACAAAGCGGCCTACTGTGTTGAGCTTGGACTTCTCCCTCCAAGGGTCAAAGCCCAACAAGATCCATCAAGTGCCGCAGAGAGTCGACTGGGATGCGGGAAATAAGTCTTATGTTTGCCAAACAACAAAAGTGGAAACTAGATCTGTTTTTCCAAAGAGAGAGAAAAGTATTCCTCCTTTTCCGCCTTGTCAGTGCGGTGTCTGCTGTCACTCACACGCCCTTCCAAATTCTCCGTCAAGTTGTCATCGCCCGAGACGGGTGGGGATTATGCTAACTCTGTGTCCAGAATTGATTCAAGTGGAACGCATGTTTGACTAGCGGAACCGCTGGTGGGAGCGAGAAGCGTTGAGACCCGCGATTTTCCCACCTTCCCGAAACAATCCCGCATTGTTTGGTTCCAGACTCGGTCAGCTCTGTCCCGGAGCTCTGAGTGACAGTACTTTGAGGCCTGGGTGAAGCTACTTTGAATTTCTAAGCATCTCTCAGGAAGTCCCCATGGACTCTCCTCTCCCTTTTGACTCCCTCCTCGCCCGCCCTCCTGCCCCGTTTATCCTAATTTCAAGGCCTTAGATCCCTAACATACTTTTCTCTCTCCCCCCAATACACAAAAAAAAGAAAACCCTTTTCCTTTTACTACCCAGAATTTCAATCTCCTCTCTGAGGTCGCTTGCAGAGAATCTTTGCAAAGAGAAAGCGAGAGGGAAAAGATGGAAGGGCAGAAAAGTTATCTTGATTCTTTCCCGAGGAAGGCAGCTGCAATTTTGTGTCTTGCTGTGGCTATAAATATAGTTCTCCCTGTGTGTGTGTGTGTATGCCATTCGTGCACAAGCTGAGCGTCTCTTATCTGAAACACTTGGGACCAGAAACGCTTCGGGTTTCGGGTTGTTTTTCCAGCTTATGGAATACCTGTGTTTGCAGATACGTATGTCATGAGATATCTCGAAGATGGGAACCTCAGCCTAAACAATACATTTAGGTTTTATACTCAACTTATGAATATCTTGAAGGTAATTTTTATTTACTTGTTTACCTTATTTATACCCTGCCTTTCTCTATATGGCAATGCCTTGGAACATATACAAACATTAAGCTTAAAATCAATCAAATTGAAATTAATTCATATTAAACAGTTAAAAGCATTACATTCAGTGTTAAATCACGCCATCCAAAATTCATAATCCAAGGCTGTTCCGTAATCATTGCACATATTCCAGTCAATTATTGCACCATGCTGTTCTTTGAATGCCTGGTCGAATCCAGCCACACCTTCCTTGGCACCAAAAAACAAAAACAGCTGGACACTGAGTCAACAACACCTCCTTTCTGTTCTGTCTGTCTGTGTATTGTCTATACCAGTGGTTCTCAACCTACCTAATGCCGCAACCCCTTAATGCAGTTCCTTATGTTGTGGTTACCCCCCAACCATAACATTATTTTTGTTGCTTCTTCTTAACTGTAATTTTGCTATGGTTCTGAATCGCAATGTAAATATCTGATATGCAGGATGGATTTTCATTCACTGGACCAAATTTGGCCCAAATATCCGATATGCCCAAATTTGAATATTGGTGGGGTCGGAGGAGATTGATGTTGTCATTTGGGAGTTGTAGTTGCTGGGATTTATAGTTCGCATACAATCAGAGAGCTTTCTGAACTCCACCAATGATGGAATTGGATCAGACCTGGCCACACAGAAATCCCATGACCAACAGAAAATGCTAGAACAGCTTGGTGGGCATTGACCTTGAGTTTGGGAGTTATAGTTCACCTAAGTCCAGAGAGCACTGTGGACTCAAACAATGATCAATCTGGACCAAACTTGGCACAAACACTCAATATGTCCAAATGTGGACTCTGGTGGAGTTTGGGGGAAAATAGACATTGACATTTGGAAGTTGTAGTTACCGGGATTTATAGTTCACCTACAATCAAAGAGCATTCCAATCCCCACCAATGATAGAATTAGGCCAAACTTCCCACACATAACCCCCATGATCAACAGAAAATATTGTATATTCTGATGGTTTTCGGGGACCCCTCTGAAACCCCCCAGGCGACCCCCCCAGGGGTCCCGACCCCCAGGTTGAGAAACACTGGTCTATACAAAAGCCGCATTGAATGTTTTATTTATTATTTATTTATTTCGGGCACTTCTACCCCGCCCTTCTCAACCCCCTAGGGGGGACTCAGGGCGGCTTACAACCGGCACAATTCGATGCCAACAATTCAACAGATAAAATACATAACAACAATAACCACAATAGTTAAAACATTCAATTAATACAATAACAACTAAAAAGCCAATCTCGTGACCAACGTTCACCGAGTTCTAAAATCCGTAAGTCCATTCAGCATTACCATAGCCCTTTCCAAATTCTGGTTGTCATTACCTTGTCAGTCTGCCAGATTACCCAAAGGCCTGGTCCCATATCCATGTTTTCAGCTTCCTTCTGAAGGAGAGGAAGGATGTTGATGACCTAATTTCCCCGGGGAGTAAGTTCCACAGGCGAGGGGCCACCACTGAGAAGGCCCTGCCCCTCGTCCCTACCAGCCTCACTTGTGATAAAGGTGGGGCCGAGAGCAGGGCCTCCCCAGAAGATCTTAAACTCCGAGGTGGGACATAGAAGGAGATACGTTCGGACAGGTACGCTGGGCCAGAGCCGTATAGGGTTTTATAGGTCAAAACCAGCACTTTGAATTGTGCTCGGAACTGGATCGGCAGCCAGTGGAGCTGACGCAACAGAGGGGTGGTATGTTCCCTGTATGACGCTCCGGTGATTAATCTAGCTGCCGCCCGTTGTTTGCGGTATATGTGTGCTGTGCTCCGCCCTGAGTCCCCTTTGGGGTAAGAAGGGTGGAATATAAATAAAGTGTTGTTGTTGTTGTTGTTGTTGTTGTTGTTGTTATGGTCCCAGAGCCAGGTTTTTACTTTCTTTCCTTCTAAAGGCTAGAAGGGAGGGGATTGATCTAATGTCACTGGGGAGGGAATTCCACAACCAAGAGGCCATCACCAAGAAGGCCCTGGTGGGACCAAGAGCAGGACCTCCCCAGACGATCTTAATCTCCGAGGTGGTTAATAGGGGAAGATACGTTCGGACCCGTAATCTGGGCCGGAGCCATTTAGGGCTTTATAGACTAAAGCCAGCACTTTAAATTGTGCTCTGAAGCAGACAGGCAGCCAGTGGAGCTGGTGCAACAGGGGAGTTGTATGCTCCCTGTACGCTGCTCCAGTGAGCAACCTAGGTACCGCCCATTTTTTACACTATGAATGGCCTTTGGGGTCCCTCCAACTTTATATTATTATTATTTGAAACACAAGATGAGTCTCCAGCAAACAAGATCACTCTGCTGGCTGTTGTATTGGATGACACGTCGGACACTTCCCAAGTGTCTAGGACCGTGTGATGTATCAGCGAATAACGTGTGCAGATCCCAGTAAGGTGGTCTTTTGCAGCTGACAGATGGTAAATTTGTCAGCGCTGATTGTGTTTAAGTGCAGGCCAAGGTCTTTAGGCACTGCACCCAGTGTGCCGATCACCACTGGGACCACCTTTACTGGCTTGTGCCACATTATTATTATTATTATTATTATTATTATTATTATTATTATTAATTTCTACTACTAGCCTGGGTACCTGGCGTTGACTGGGTTATTTGAAAAAGTCATTTTTTTATTTTACAAAATGCATAAGGTTTTGGGTGAACTACATCATGCCAGATTAACCCCCTGAATCTCCATCAGTAGTTAAAGTTTGTCATGTTGGGCAAGTTTGCTCTAGAGGCATCATTGGTGGGGTTCAACGTGATCTCTGGCTGCAGGATAAACTAGAGGTCCCACCATGGTGGGTCAGACCCCTCAAATCCCTCTAGTAGGTTCAGTTAGTCATAGGGGTTCTGTGTGCCAAGTTTGGTCCAGATCCATCATCGGTGGTGGTCACAGTATCTCTGAATGTAACTGAACTATAACTTCCAGAAATGAAGGTCAATTCTCCCCAAACCCCACCAGTATTTTCAGTTGGTCATGGTGGTTCTGTGTGCCATGTTAGGTCCAGAGCCATTGCTGGTGGGGTCCAGAATGCTCTTTGATTGCAGGTGACCTATACATCCCAGTACCTACAACTGCTATTAATCAAGGTGAATTCCCCCTCTCCCCCGCCCCTAAACATCTCCAGTACTTTTCTTAGGTCATGGGGGCTCTGTGTGACAAATGCGGTCCAGGTCCATTGTCAGTGGGGGTCACAGTACCATTTGGTCCACAAAGGCTCCTCCGTGGCTTGATGGATCTGGTCCAAACCTGGCACACAGACCCTTTGTTATCCAATTTAAAAAGGACTGAGGGTTTTGACCGAAAAGAGCCACCCTTTTCAGGCCCAGAGCAGAAGGGGGGGGGGGAGAACAACGTGGATTGGCTGCCGCTAGGTAAAGTGGTACTCAGCGATGTCTCTGGGAAAGAAAGAGGGTGAAGTGGCTTGGCTGCTGCTAGGTAACATGTGCATGAGGCCCCTTAAGGTCCTTCCAAACCTATCATTCCATGATTCTGTGATATGCTTTTTATTTTTAACATTAGCTACTCTCACAACCAACTCTCACTGTTGATTTTTAAATTATTGTTTACTTGATCTTATTTACTTTTTAATTCAATTACACGCTTATTTACTGGTAATTTCTATTTCTGCGGCAACATTGCTCTAACCCACTTGGAGATTTCATTATTTGCTACTGTTAGATATTACTTTGGGAATTTTAATAGTTTATTTATTTAATGACTAGCTCGGGTACCTGGCATTGCCTGGGTTATTTGAAAAAGTCAGTTTCTTAACTGTACAAAATGCATAAGGTTGTGGGTAAACTGCAACTCACATCATCCCAGGTTAACCCCAAAAAACTCCATCAGTACTTTATTTATTTATTTATTTACAGCTTTTATATTCCGCCCTTCTCACCCCGCAGGGGACTCAGGGCGGATTACAGTGTACACATATATGGCAAACATTCAATGCCAATTTTGACATACAAAATCGGTTAAAGTTGGTTATGTTGGGCAAGTTTGCTCTAGATGCATCATGGGTGGGGTTCAGTGTGCTCTCTGGCTGCAGGGTAAACTACAACTCCCACTATGGAGAGTCAGTCCCCACAAACCCCTCCAGTAGGTTGAGTTAGTCATGGGGCTTCTCTGTGCCAAGTGAGGTCCAGGTCCATCACTGGAGGTCACAGTTTATCTGGTTGTGGATAAACAACTCCCAGAAAGGAAGGTCAGTTCCCCCCGAACTCCCCCGGTAATCAAATTTTGGCATATCAGGTACGTGTGCCAAGTTTGGTTCAGATCCATCGGTGTTTAGGTTCACAGTGCTTGCTGGATGTAGGGGAACTACAACTCCCCCAAATCAAGGTGAATTTTCCCCAAAGACCTCCAGTATTGTTTGCTGGTCATAGTGGTTCTGTGTGCCATGTTTGGTCCAATTCCATCTTTGGTGGAGTTCAGAGTGCCCTTCGATATACAACTCTGCCAAATCAAGGTGAATTTTCCTCAAGGGTCTATTTTGCTAGTCATGGAGCTCTGTGTGCCTAGTTTGATCCAATTCCATATTTGGTGGAGTTCAGAGTGCTATTTGATTGCAGGTGAACTATACATCCCAGTACCTACAACTCCAAAATGTCCAGACCAATTCCCCTCAAAACCCACCAGTATTCAAATTCGGTAATATTGGATACGCGTGCCAAGCTTGGTCCAGAACCAACATTTTTTGGGTTCGTAGTGCACTCTGGATGTAAGTGAACAACAACTCCTAGAAATCCCTCCAAAGATCTCCAGTATGTTTTCTTGGTCATGGGGGTTCTGTGTGCTAAGTTAGTTCCAGGACCATAGTTGGTGGAGTTCAGAGTGCTCTTAGATTGCAGATGAACTATACATCCCAGTCCCTACAATTTATTATTTTATTTACAGTATTTCTATACCGCTTTTCTCACCCCTAGGGTGAGAAATTCATGATGAATACTCCCCAAACCTCTCCAGTATGTTCAGTTGCTGATCAATTCCTCTGTTTGCTGTGTGCCATAGAAAAGAATAGGAATGGGTTAAGGGAGAGGCAGTGGGTGGGATCACTGGGGTGTCTGTGGTGAAGGAAACACATAAAATCTAGGATGAAATTGTCCCCGTATGAAATCCTTCACTTGGGTGGGTGGTAGGTGGATGGTGTTCGTGGAGGACATTGGCAGTGCTCTATAGGTCTGTGGGTGACTTTCAACCTTTTATCTTTGATGGTTATTTGTACCTATGTGTAATTGCTGTTGTAAACTGTCTTGGGCAGCGTTACCCAAGTTGGTACCCCGGGGGGGGGGTGTCACGAGGGAGGTCACCAAAGACTATCAGAAAAATATATTTCTGATGGTCTTAGGAACCCATTTGGCAGAGAAGGCTGAAGATCTCTCCACCTGTCCTTGTCTTTCTTGTCTTATGACGCAGGCCAGGTTGGGAGAGACAAGGAGACTGAATAGCCTAACACACCTGAAGAAATTATTTTCAGAATATTACTATTCCTTTGCATCTGTTTGAGAGGTGTTTTCCATCATCCTTAGTAGCTCAAGGCATCAGAAGGGAGACTTCTTCCAGTCCCTGCCTCTTGTTTTATGTCCCACCCTTTAAAATCTTCCACCTGGATTATATTGCTTTTGGGCACACAGCTAATGCACACCAAAAGCGATCTAATCCACGTGAGGGTTTGAGGCATGGAGAGCCTCCTTCGCCTCCATTCTAATCTGGAGTCCTCTCTCCCGGAGAAGGGCAGGAGGCATCAATACCGCCGGTGCCAGAGGGACCAATCTGCCTCCTTTAATCTCCAAATGGGGGGAGAAAAAGAAAGAAAGAATGGAAAACAGAACCATCGAAAATGCCACTCTGTCTCCCGCTCCCCACAGCAGGCTTGCTGTCTCTATCTTGCTCTTCCTGCAAATATATAGCTTATAAATATATGAATTTATCAGTGGAGAAAATCCCTTTTTTACCTGGAGCGAAATGCTAACAAGAGTCCTCCTTGCGCTGCGGCTGACAACAGTTCCAAAGTGTTTTGAGTCACCAAAGAGACAACTTACTTCGAGTCGAGGAAAAGAGAGACAACATCCAGCAGAGGAAAACATGGCGGGGTGTGATGCCTTGTGGGTAAAGCCACTGTTTTTTTGCTCCCTGGACTGTCACTGATTCGTATTAGAGGACCTGGCCTAGCTTCTAGGCCAGCGTCTCTCAACCTGGGGATCGGGACTCCTGGGGGGTTGTGAGGGGGTCGCCAAAGACCATCAGAAAACATATAAAGTAGAGCAGTGTTTCTCAACCTGGGGGTCACGACCCCTGGGGGGGTCGCGAGGGGTGTCAGAGGGGTCACCAAAGACCATCAGAAAACTCAGTATTTTCTGTTGGTCATGGGGTACTGTGTCCACAGCGCTCTCTGGATGTAGGTGAACTACAACTCCTGACCTCAAGATCAATGCTCACCAAACCCTTCCAGTATTTTCTGATGGTCATGGGAGTTCTGTGTGTCAAGTTTGGTTCAATTCCATTGTTGGTGGAGTTCAGAATGCTCTTTGATTTTAGGTGAACTATAAATCCCAACAACTACGACTCCCAAATGTCAAGGTCTATTTTCCTCAAATTCAACCAGTGTTCACATTTGGGCATATTGAGGGTGCCAAGTTTCAACCAGATCCATCATTGTTTGAGTCCACCGTGCTCTCTGGAAGTAGGCGAACTACAACTCCCGAACGCAAGGTCAATGCCCACCAAACCCTTCCAGTATTTTCTGTTGGTCATGGGCGTTCTGTGTGCCAAGTTTGGTTCAAGTCCATCGTTGGTGGAGTTCAGAATGCTCTTTGATTGTAGGTGAACTATAAATGCCAGCAACTACAACTCCCAAATGTCAAGGTCTATATTCCCCAAGCTCTACCAGTGTTCATATTTGGGCATATTGAGGGTGCCAAGTTTCATCCAGATCCATTATTGTTTGAGTCCACCGTGCTCTCTGGATGTAGGTGAACTACAACTCCCGAACGCAAGGTCAAGGCCTACCAAACCCTTCCAGTATTTTCTGTTGGATCATGGGAGTTCTTTGTGTCAAGTATGGTTCAATTCCATCATCGGTGGAATTCAGAGTGCTCTTTGATGGTAAAAAGGTAAAGGTTGTCCCCTGACATTAAGTCCAGTCATGTCTGACTCTGGGGTGTGGTGCTCATCTCCATTTCTAAGCCGAAGAGCTGGCGTTGTCCATAGACACCTCCAAGGTCATGTGGCCAGCATGACTGCATGGGGCGTCGTTACCTTCCTGCCAGAGCGGTACCTATTGATCTACTCACATTTGCATGTTTTCGAACTGCTAGGTTGGCAGAAACTAGTGCTGACAGCGGAAGCTCATGCCGCTCCCCGGAATCGAACCTGCGACCTTTCGGTTAACAAGCTCCGCAGCTCAGCGCTTTAACCCACTGCGCCACCGGGGGCACCTCTCTTTGATGGTAGGTGAACTATAAATCCCAGCAACTACCACTCCCAAGTGACAAAATCAATGCCCCTCCAATCCCACCAGTATTCAAATTAGAGCTTACCATGTATTTGGTCCGGTGAATGAAAATACATCATGCATATCAGATATTTATATTACGATTCATAACAAGAGCAAAATGACAGTTATGAAGTAGCAACAGAAATAATGTTATGGTTGGGGGTCAGCACAACATGAGGAACTGTGTTAAGGGGTCGCAGCATTAGGAAGGTTGAGAAACACTCCAGTAGAGTGTCGCATATCTGACATAAACAGGCCAACAGAACGTTGGATAAAGGAAAATGTCAGATAATACAGAGTCTCCTACTGTTACCCATCTGATGTGGCATTAGACACCTAGAATACTAACAGGGACTCAAAGGGTTCAGGCAAGGCAACATCTCAAGGCTAGAACAGCCCAGCAGGAAGTGCCCGGATTCGGAAGAAGAACATGGAAATTACAGAGGAAAGGAGGGAGGACACTTCCGTTTCCAATCCTGCCTCTTTTCCCCCTTTTCTCCCTCCTCTTCCTCATTGTCTTGCCCTTTTCACTTACTGGGAATGGAGAGAGAGTTGAGCAGCACTTTTTTAATTGAAGGGGAAATGTTGGAGGAAAAGGTGGCGTTGGATAAGAGCGTCAGATAAGACGGAATGTCGGATAAGCGAAGGTTGAATGAGTGAGACTCCACTGCATTTCTGATGGTCTTAGGAACCCCTTTGGCAGAGAAGGCCCAAGATCTCTCCGCCTGTCCTTCTTTTCCTTTTTGGAAACAGATGGTGAATCCTCCCACCAAAAGCCCTCCTCCGCTGTGATTGACTGGCCTCTCAGCCAAGGGGAGGGCTGTTTCTGAGACTCCAGATGGAGGAGGGGAGAGCAGGCGTGTTCGGCACATGGCAGCGGTGGTGCACATAGGCGGGTGAGGGAGAGCGTGTGAGGCTAGAGGGAGACTCGCAATAGCGAGTTCCTTCAAGGCATGGGGTTTCTGTAGAGGAAGTTTATTATTATTATTTGGCCCAGTTTGGTCCAGTTCTATCGTTGGTGAGGTTCAGAATGCTCTTTGATTATAGGTGAACTATAGTAAAGGTAAAGGTTTTCCCCTGACATTAAGTCCAGTCGTGTCTGACTCTGGGGGTTGGTGATCATCTCCATTTCTAAGCCGAAGAGCCGGCGTTGTCCGTAGACACCTCCAAGATCATGAGGCCAGCATGGCTGCATAGTGCTCCGTTACCTTCCCACTGGAGCAGTACCTATTGATCTACCCACATTTGCATGTTTTCGAACTGCTAGATTGGCAGAAGCTGGGGCTGACAGCAGAAGCGCACGCCGCTCCCCGGATTCGAACCTGCAACCTTTCGGTCAACAACTTTAGCAGCTCAGTGGTTGAACCCACTGCACCACCAGGTGAACTATAAATCCCAGCAACTACAACTCCCAAATGTCAAGGTCTATTTCCCCCAAACTCCACCAATATTCACATTTGGGCATATTGAGCATTCAAGCCAAGTTTGGTCCAGATCTATCACTGTTTGAGTCCACAGTGCTCTCTGGATGTAGGTGAACTACAACTCCCAAACTCAAGCTCAATGCCCACCAAACCCAGTATTTTATGTTGGTCAGGGGAGCTCTGTGTGCCAAGTTTGGTTCAATTCCATCGTTGGTGGAGCTTAGAATGCTCTTTGATTGTAGGTGAACTATAAATTCCAGCAACTACAACTCCCAAATGACAAAATCAATCCTCTCCAACTACACCAGTATTCAAATTTGGATGTATGGGGTATTTGTGCCCAGTTTAGTCCAGTGAATGAAAATATATCCTGCATATCAGATATTTATGTTACGATTCATTATACTAGCAAAAATACAGTTATGAATTAGCAACGAAAATAATGTTATGGTTGTCGGACCCCACAACATGAGAAACTGTATTAAGGGGTCGCAGCATTAGGAAGGTTGGGAAACACTGTTCTAGGTTGTTGTTAGAACCAAAAAAGGGGGATCTGTTTAAATATACTGCCCTGGGCAGCTTCGAACAAATTGATCAACTGCAGTTTTAAGGTTTTTTTTAGAGCGAAGTGTAGGATTTGTAAGAGTCGCCTTTGGTTTTTTAAAAATTTTTGATCTCCACTTCTCAGAATTCTTAGTCAGGATGTGCTGTGTGGGGGACTCTGGGAACTGCAATTCAAAGAGTAGCTTTCCTAAGCTCTAAGCAACCAATGTTATAGTTCCTTGTCTACTGTAAGGCACTTGGATTATTACAGGATGATCCCCATATTTGAAGTGGACATATTCCTGAAACAGTGAGTAATAGTGTTTGAAGATCAGGACATCCACAGGGATACCAAGATGCTTGTTGATAAAACGATTGTCTTCCCAAACCTGTTATAGGCCTCTGAAAAATCAGCGTTGCCTCTGAAAAATTCTGCAAATCTCTTGGGAAGACAGGACGACAAATGTCAGTATGCTGGAAGAAACAAAGACCACCAGCACTGAAGTGATGCTCCTACGCCATCAACTCTGCTGGATAGAATGTCACGTCGTCTGAATGCCCAAAGGTCACCATCTCCCAAAGGAGTTACTCTACTCCCAACTCAAGAACGGAAAACAGAATGTCGGTGGACAGGAAAAGAGATTGAAAGATGGGCTTAAAGCTAACCTTAAAAACTGTGGCATAGACATTGAGAGAGAATTGGAAAGCCCTGGCCCCTGAGCACTCCAACTGGAGGTCAGCTGTGACCAGCAGTGCTGCGGAATTTGAAGAGGCTCGAATGGAAGGTGAAAGGGAGAAATGTGTCAAGAGGAAGGAGCGCAAAGCCAACCCTGACCAGGGCCGCCCTCCACTTGGAAACCAATGTCCTCACTGTGGATGAACATGCGGGTCAAGAATAGGGCTCCACAGTCACCTACGTATCCACCGCCAAGACACTACACTTGGAATGCCATCATACTTGTATCATACCTAATCTTACTGAGCCAGGCTGTAGCGCAGCTGGTTAATCACCAGTTGCAATAGATCATTGCCAACTGGAAGGTGACAGGTTCAAAGCCTGAGCACCCGACTATTAAGCCTAGTTTACTGTCCAAGGAGGAAATATGATCAAATGACTCTGCATCATAGTGGATGAAGCAACAACTCTCTCCTGTGGCCGGAATCGAACATAACTTCCAGGCACCGAAGTGGAAATGCCAAAAATACCTCTATCTGTCTGTCTATCTGTATGCCTAGAAAACGGCATTGAATGTTTACCATATACGTGTGCATTGTGATCCGCCCTGAGTGAGAAAGGTGGAATATAAATACTGTAGATCTATATAAATAAAAATGTAATGTCCGTTTGTGGGATTAACATAACTCAAAAACCACTGGACGTATTGACACCAAATTCGGACACAAGACACCTATCAGGCCAATGAGTGACCATCACTCATAAAAACACTGAAAAACACAGCAGAAGGAACGTAAAAAGCAAAAAAGCAAAAAATGGCAATGCATTCACAAAACCTTATATATATATATATACATACATATATGCACACATATATGCATATACACACAAAAACACATACACAGAAAGGGGGGAGGAAGGAAGGAAGGATGGAAGGAAGGAAGGAGAGAAGGAGAGAAGGAGTGGGAGAAGGAGGGGAAAAGGAGGGAGGGAGAGAAAGAAGGAAAGAAAGAAGGGTAGAGAAGGAAGGAGGGAGGGAAAAGAGGGGGAGAAGGAGGGAGGGAGAGAAGGAAGGAAAGAAAGAAGGGTAGAAAAGGAAGGAAGGAAGGAAGGAAGGAAGGAAGGAAGGAAGGAAGGAAGGAAGGAAGGAAGGAAGGAAGGAAGGAAGGAAGGCGAGAATGTGGGAGGGAAAGAGTGGGAGAAGGAGGGAGGGAGAGAAGTAAGGAAAGAAAGAAGGGTAGAGAAGGAAGGAAGGAAGGAAGGAAGGAAGGAAGGAAGGAAGGAGAGGAGGGGAGAAGGAAAGAAAGAACAGGAAGGAAGAAAGGAAGGAAGGAAGGAAGGAAGGAAGGAAGGAAGGATAGAAGGAGGGAGAGAAAGAGGGGGAGAAGGAGGGAGGGAGAGAAGGAAGGAAAGAAAGAAGGGTAGAGAAGGAAGGAGAGCAGGAGGGAGAGAAAGAGGGGAAGAAGAAGGGAAAGAAGGAGGGAAGGAGAGAAGGAAAGAAAGGTAGAGAAGGAAGGAAGGAGAGAAGGAGGGAGGGAAGGAGGGAGGGGAGGGAGGGAAGGAATGAAAGAAAGAAGGGTAGAGAAGGAAGGAAGGAAGGAAGGAAGGAAGGAAGGAAGGAAGGAAGGAGAGAAGGAGGGAGAGAAAGAGAGAAAGAAGAAGGGAAACAAGGAGGGAAGGAGAGAAGGAAAGAAAGGTAGAGAAGGAATGAAGGAGAGAAGGAAATAAAAAAGTGAAAGAGGGAAGGAGAGAAGGAACGAAAGAAAGAGGGAGGGAAGGAAGGAAAGAGACAAGGAAGGATCAAACCAAAGAGCAAAGGAAGCGAGAAAAGAAACAGGTAGAAAAGGAAGAAAGAAGGGAAAGAAAAAGAGGGAGGGAAGGAAGGAGAGAAAGAAAGAAGGAAATAAAGAGGGAGGGAAGGTTGGCCACAGCAATGCGTGGCGGATACAGCTAGTAAATAAATAAAATGTAAATGAACAAGGGATCGCCGAAGTAAGTAAGGAGATGCAAGGAATGGTGCAGGTTATATAGGGATTCCTAAGTAAACAAACAAGCCAGTGGATATTAGTTCCACAAATATGACAACTAGGCTTTATGATTCTCAGCACCAAAGTTTGTTAACTTGATTTCAAAGATGTCTTTCAAAGAGAAGTGGACAAAGTCACCTAGAGACAAGCTGACCAAAGGCCCAGTGTCTGGTGATGTCACAAGATGCAGTTTGGTGATGTCATAACCTCAGACCTCACAGCATTACCAAGTCTTCCAAGTCATATCTGGGATTTTTCCCATTCTTTTTCTTTCTTTTTTGTTTACGCGGGGATCGAGTCTAACCTTCCTGGCATGGCTTCCTTTGAAATTAGGAAACTCTACTGAAGTTTGAGTCCAATGGCCGCCAAGATCTTTGAGTTCATGGGCAGGTTTGGCTTGGGCCTGGTGGTGGCCGGCGGAGTGGTCAACTGGGCCCTTTATAATGTGGACGCAGGCCACAGAGCGGTAATCTTTGATCGATTCCGGGGCATCCAGGACGTGGTGGTGGGAGAAGGCACCCATTTCCTCATCCCTTGGGTGCAGAAACCCATTGTGTTTGATTGCCGCTCTCGCCCACGCAACATCCCCGTAACCACCGGAAGCAAAGACCTCCAGAACGTGGACGTCACACTCCGCTTGTTGTTCAGACCAGCCATATTACGGCTCCCCCAGATTTACACAACCCTTGGAGAGGACTACGACGAGCGAGTGTTGCCTTCCATTGCGACGGAGACCCTCAAGTCTGTTGTGGCCCGTTTCGATGCTGGGGAGTTGATCACCCAGAGGGAGCTGGTCTCGAGGCAAGTGAGCGATGACCTTGTGGAAAGAGCCACGACATTCGGCATCATCCTGGATGACGTTTCATTGACCCACCTGACCTTTGGGAAGGAGTTCCTGGAGGCCGTGGAGCTGAAGCAAGTGGCCCAGCAAGAAGCTGAGCGGGCCCGGTTCGAGGTGGAAAAGGCGGAGCAGCAGAAGAAAGCCAACATCATCACCGCCGAAGGAGACTCGAAGGCAGCAGAGCTCATCGCTGAGGCCCTGGCGATGGCGGGAGAGGGTCTCATCGAATTGCGGAAACTGGAAGCCGCTGAAGACATTGCGTTCCAACTCTCACGGTCCCGCAATGTCACCTACCTGCCATCGGGACAGGCAGAGCTCCTCCGCCCACCCCAATAAGTCCCTTTCCTTCTTCCCAGTTTCCGCAAAAGAATCCCGTAACTTTTCACAGTGGGACACCATAACTTAATAAAGACCACAGCTCTCTTTCACACCCTCTTAATATATAGATCGATAGGAAAAAGACCTCTGAATGTTGATGTTGTCATTGATTATCCCCCGTGTATTTAAACTGTAATACTGTGGCATAAAAACGTAAAGGTTTCCCCTTGACTTTAAGTCTAGCTGTGTCCGACTCTGGGGGGTGGTGCTCATCTCCATTTCTAAGGCGAAGAGCCGGCATTGTCCATAGACACCTCCAAGGTCATGTGGCCAGCATAACTGCATGGTGCGCCGTTACCTTCCTGCTGGAGCGGTACCTATTGATCTACTCACATTTGCTAGGTTGGCAGAAGCTGAGGCTGACAGCGGACACTCATGCTGCTCCCCGGAGCGGTACCTATTGATCTACCCATGACTATATGATTTCATAATATTGGACTCTCTATGGACTTTGGTGGGTGGAATGTGTCTATATGAATTTCCTTTTCCCTCCATTTCTCCCCAGGGCATGCCTTATAAATCCCCTATGTGTGTGTTTGTATATAAAATAAGGGAAGCCACCCTTTCATGACCCCAGCAAGACACAAGCCTTGAGAAGTTCATTTCCTGAGGCAAATCCCTTTTGATTTAAGGTTTCCAACAAAGACTTACTGCATGATAATAGCTAGGTGCTACTTGGGTCTCGGAGCATGTCCGCTTCTGGGTGGGAGCCTCCAAATTCTAGCTCAATATCACCCACGTTTGCATGTTTTCAAACTTCTAGGTTGGCAGAAGCTGAGGCTAACAGTGGGAACTCACTCCCCTCTCCAGATTCGAACTGCCGACCTTTTGGTCAGCAAATTCAGCAGCTCAGTGGTTTAACCTGCTGCTCCACCGGGGGCTCCATACTGTGGGATAGTCATTCCCAAACAGCAACCTTTCTACTGATAGTGATGGAGTGTCTCCATCTGACGGAGGACCAACATTCAACCACAGGAGCAACATTTGAAACTTTTCTCATCAGGTAGAAGCTTCCAGAGCTTGCTTTCCACTGGTGTAGTCTCTAGGAGCCTAGGGTCATCTCCATGATGCTACAACATTGTGCAGAAGGATTTTATGGATGGAAGGAAGGAAGGAAGGAGAAAAGGAGGGAGAGAAAGAGGGAAAGAAGGGAAAGAAGGAGGGAAGGAGAGAAGAAAAGAAAGGCAGAGAAGGAAGGGAGGAGGGAGGGAGGGAAAGAAAGAAGAAGAGGGAAGGAGGAAGGAAGGCAGGCAGGCAGGAAGGAAGGAGAGGAGGAAGGAAGGGAAAGGAAGAGAAGGAGGGAAGAAAGAGGGAAAGAAGGAAGAAGGAGGGGAAGGAGAGAAGGAAAGAAAGGAAGGAAGGAAGGAAGGAGGGAAGGAAGGAAGGAAGGAAGGAAGGAAGGAAGGAGGAAGGAAGGAAGGAAGGAAGAGAGGGAAGAGGGAAGGGGAAAGAGGGAAAGAGGAAGGAGAGAAGGAAGGCAGAGGAAGGAAGGAGAGGAGGAAGGAAGGGGAAAGGAAAGGAGAGAGAAGGAGGAGAGAAAGAGGGAAAGAAGAGAAGGAGGGAAAGAAAGAAAGGTAGAGAAGGAAGGAAGGAAGGAAGGAAGGAAGGAAGGAAGGAAGGAAGGAAGGAGAGAAGGAAGGCAGGAAGGAAGGAGAGGAGAGGAGGAAGGAAAGAGGGAAGGAAATGATGAGAGAAGGAAGGAAGGAAGGAAGGAAGGAAGGAAGGAAGGAGGGAAGGAAGGAAAGAGAAGGAAGGAGGAGAGGAGGAAAGAGGGAAGGAAGGAAGAGGAGAAGGAAGGAGGGAGGAGGAAGGAAGGAGGAAGAAGAGAGGAAGGAGGGAAAGAAGAGAGAAGAAGGAAGAGAAAGAGGAAAGGAGAGAAGGAAGGAGAGAGGAAGGAGGGAAGGAAGGAAGAGAGAAGGAAGGAAGGAAGGAAGGAAGGAAGGAAGGAAGGAAGGAAGGAAGGAAGGAGGGAGGGAGGGAGGGAGGGAGGGAGGGAGGGAGGGAGGGAGGGAGGGAGGGAGGGATAGATGGAAGGAGAGAAGGAAGGAAGAAAGGATGGAAGGGAGGGAATGCCGGAAGACTGAGGTATCCCTTACCTTAACCTGGGAATAAATTGTCTCTCTCAGAATTTGGTAGGTCCTTCATGCAATTTTCCGGTATACTACCCTCCAAAATTGTCATAGAGTTGCGTTGAAGGACCTGCCTAGAAGAGGTAGGTCCTAGAGTGGATACCTCCTCTGAAGAAATCTAGCCAAGAAAATCCAAAAAGAGCCTGAGTACTGTCACAATTTGAATGTACGTGGTGACTCTGAGAGCCCTTGGTTTGAATCCCTACTCGGCCATGAAAACCTCTTGTGTGGGCTTGGGTTAGGCCCCCCCTCTCTCTAAGGCAGTGGTTCCCAACCTTTTTTTGACAAGGGATCATTAGACCATGGACCACTATGACCGGGGACCACTCTCCAAGCAAAAAAGTTACAAATGTGTTTTTGGTCAACTTTAGATTGGGTTTGGTTATTTGGGGTGCTGATTCAGAAAATTGCATTGGATAGACCACATCAGCTCTAGTTTCTGATACAGAGCACAGGCGATCCAGTAATCATCATCTTGTATTGTCGAAGGCTTTCATGGCCGGAATCCATGGGTTGTTGTAGGTTTTTCCGGGCTATATCGCAATCACCATCTTCTCGCCCACAGAAAACCATATTTAATAATCTAGAGCTGATGTGGTGGTAGGAATCTTTTGTGGGTAGTCAAGCTCTCCCCTCCCAACATCCCCATTGCCTTGGCACTATAAGAGGGTTTCGTGAGACCACTCAATCTTGTTGCCACATGGTTTGTAGGCAACGGTGTAGTAATGGTGAGGCCACGGACCATATTTTCTTTCTTGCGGACCACTGGTGGTCTACAGACCATAGGTTTGGAACCATTGCTCTAAGGCAAACCTATGACTTAGAAAACCCTCATTACAAAAAAAAATGTATTAAAGATAACTTAGTTACTTGTAATTGGTGGTTTCAAGTCCTCCTTGCTCTTGTGCCAAGAGGGATTTTGTCTGGAGCAGACAAGCATTGCAGTCCTCAGGAAAAGAAAGCCCATACATGGGAGAAGCTATTGAGAGAAGCCTCTCCATTAGAATATGTCCTCATATCTAAGACAACTCCCGGCTTTATTGATGCCGCCTGGCTAGCAATGACTCCTTTCAAACAGACGGGCTTCTTTTCTTGCTTTTCATATTCTGTTTTTCAGAAGGCAAACTGACAAAGCTGAATACATTGACTCCTCTGTCTCGCGTCCTTCCCATGTCCTGTTCTGTTACGCTGTTGGGATTAAAGCTGGCCTTGGGACTGGTCAGTGGGGTTAAGGGGATGGCGAGGAAGAGGAGGAGGAGAGAGATTCGTCTCTGGGTAGCAATTATTTATCACTCTTTCATCTTCATCACCCGGCTAGCTGATTTATTCAGAGCAGGAAACTCAATGTGTTTCAGCCAATGATGCTGTGAGCTTGGTTGGCAAAGAAGGAAATAGCTGCTCTATTGTCTCTGTGGCAGTTTTGGGTGGGAATGCCATGGTAATGGTTGCCCCATAATATTTTGCTACCCAACCACATCCACTACCTGTTTTATGTCGAGAGGTGTAATGGCTATAGCTATGGAGCAGTGCTTCTCAAGCTTGTCTATATAAATAAAAATGTAATGTTTGTTTGTGGGATTAACAGAACTCAAAAACCGCTGGGCGAATTGACACCAAATTTGGACACAATACACTGATCGGGCCAACGAGTGACCATCACTCATAAAAACACTGAAAAACTCAACAGAAGGGACTTAAGAAAACAAAAAACAAAAAAATTACATTACAACACATGCACAAAACCACATATATGCACACACAAAACATGCACAGAAAGGGGGAAGGAAGGAGAGAGAGAAAGAGGGAAAGAAGGAGGGAAGGAGAGAAGGAAAGAAAGAAAGGTAGAGAAGGAAGGAAGGAGAGAAGGAAATGAAAAAGTGAAAGAGGAAAGGGAGGAGAGAAGGAAGGAGAGAAGGAAGAAAAGAGGAAGGAAGGAAGGAAGGAAGGAGGAGGGAAGGAAGGAAGGAAGGAAGGAAGGAAGGAAGGAAGGAAGGAAGGAAGGAAGGGAAGGAAAGAAGGGAGGAAAGGTAGAGAAGGAAGGAAGGAGAAGGAAATAAAAAAGTGAAAGAGGAAAGGAAGGAGAGAAGGAACGAAAGAGAGAAAGAAAGAAGGAAGGAAGGAAGAAGGAAGGAAGGAGAGAAGGAAATAAAAAAGTAAAAGAGGGAAGGAAGGAGAGAAGGAACAAAAAAGAGAATGAGGGAGGGAGGGAAGGAAGGAAAGGTAGAGAAGGAAGGAAGGAGAGAAGGGAAAAAAAAAGAAAAGAGGGAAGGAAGGAAGAAGGAAGGGAAGGGAGGGAGGGAGGAGGGAGGGAGGGAGGAGGGAGGAAGAAAAGGTAGAGAAGGAAGGAAGGAGAGAAGGAAATAAAAAAGTGAAAGAGGAAAGGAAGGAGAGAAGGAACGAAAGAGAGAAAGAGGGAAGGAAGGAAAGAAAGAAAGGTAGAGAAGGAAGGAGAGAAGGAAATAAAAAGTGAAAGAGGGAAGGAAGGAGAGAAGGAAAGAAGCAAATAAAAAGGTAAAAGAGGGAAGGAAGGAGAGAAAGACGGAAGGAGAGAAGGAAAGAAAGAAAGGGAGAGAAGGAAGGAAGGAGAGAAGGAAATAAAAAAGTGAAAGAGGGAAGGAAGGAAAGAAAGAGAAGGAAGGAAGGAAGGAGAGAAGGAACAAAAAAGAGAAAGACAGAGAGAGGGAGGGAGGGAGGGAGGGAGGGAAGGAAGGAAGGAAGGAAGGAAGGAAGGAAGGAAGGAAGGAAGGAAGGAAGGAAGGAAGAAGGAGAGAAGGAAGGATGGAACCAAAGAAAGGAAGAAGAAAAGAAACAGAAGAGAAGGAAGAAGAAGAAGGGAAAGAAAAAGAGGAAGGAAGGAAGGAAGAAGGAAGGAAGGAAGGAAGGAAGGAAAGAAGGAAGAAGGAAAAGAAGGAAGGAAAGAAGGAAAGAAGGAAAGAAGGAAAGAAGGAAAGAAGGAAAGAAGGAAAGAAGGAAAGAAAGAAGGAGAGAAAGAGGGAGGGAAGGTTGGCCACAGCAATGCATGGTGGGTACAGCTAGTCTGTATAAATAAAAATGTAATGTTCATTTGTGGGATTAACATAACTCAAAAACCACTGGACGAATTGACACCAAATTTGAGCAGAAGACATCTACTAACCCAAGGAGTGACCATCACATCACTTAAAAATATGATTTTGTCATTTGGGAGTTGTAGTTGCTGGGATTTATAGTTCATCTACAATCAAAGAGCATTCTGAACTCCACCAAGAATGGAATTGAACCAAATGCAGCATACAGGACTCCCATGACCAACAGAATACAGTAGAAGGGTTTGGTGGGCATTGACCTTGAGTTTGGTAGTTGTAGTTCACCTACATCCAGAAAGCACTGTGGAATCAAACAATGATGGATCTGGACCAAACTTGGCACGAATATTCCATATGCCCAAATATGAACACAGATGGAGTTTGGGGAAAATAGACCTTAACATTTGGGAGTTGTAGTTACTGGGATTTATAGTTCACTTACAATCAAAGAGCATTCTGAACTCCACTAGTGATAGAATTGGGCCAAACTTCCTACACATCATCCCCATGTCTTGAAGGGACTTGCTGTTGGTGGGAGGATTTGCCATCTGTTTTCAAAAAGGAAGAGAAGGCCAGGCGGAGAGATCTTCATCCTTCTTTGCCAAAGGAATTCCTAATACCATCAGAAATATATGTTTTCTGATGGTCTTTGGCGACCCTTCTGAAACCCGCTCGCAACACCCCCAGGGGTCCTGACCACAGGTAGAGAAACGCTGACCAAGACCATCTCATGGAGACCTGGCATTTAAAGTAAGGTCCGATTGCATTCATTCCACAGTGTAAATGCACCCAGAGAAGCAGGCCCGTAGCCAGGATTTCGTTTCGGGGGTGGGGGGGGCTGAGTTTTTGTCAGGGTTTGGGGGGGGGGGGGGGGGGGCTGAGTCTGAGTGAAAGAGGGTCTACCTTAGCAAACCTTTTGTATCATTACCCCAATACCCCCATGCATATGGGATATATTGAGTATGGTGATCAGATCATGATATGAATAAACATAACAGTTTACATAATGCACCAGTAAGGCCTTTTCGCGAACCACCATGAGAATTTCGGGGGGGGGGGCTGAAGCCCCTCAAGCCCCCCCCCCCCCCCCCCCCCCCCCCCCCCCCCCCCCCCCGGGTATGAAACTTGGGACCTTGGAAAACTATAACTCCCAGGAGAACTCCATTGCATGGAGCCATGGCATTTAAAGTGGGGTGCAAGGTCATTCATTCCATATTGTAAATGCACCAAGAGAAGGGTGTGGACCTTGGGAAACTATGACTCCCAGTACTGCACAGCATGGAGACATGGCATAATAATAATAATAGTACTTAAACACAATCGGCACTGACAAGATTACCATCTGCCAGCTGCAAAAGGCCACCCTACTGGAATCTGTACGCATTATTCGTCAATACATCACACAGTCCTAGACACTTGGGAAGCATCCGACGTGTGGTCCAATATAACAGCCAGCAGAGTGATCTTGTCTGCTGTGGACTCATCTTGCTGTGTTTCAAATAATAATAATAATAATAATAATAATAATAAATAATAATAATAATAATAATAATAATAATAATAATACATCACACAGTCCTAGACGCTTGGGAAGTGTTCGACTTGTGATTTTGTGATACGAAATCCAGCATATAGATCTCATTTGCTGTGACATACTGTGCTTTTGTGTCAATAATAATAATAATAATAATAATAATAATAATAATAATAATAATGGCATTTAAAATGGGTATGGACTTCACAGGCAATTTTAAAAAAAATAAATTGTTCTGGCAAAGTACAAACTTGGTGAGCAAAAGGTAATGGCGGAACTTTCCTAACAAGGATACTTTTGGCTCCTCCCACAATTTTCCCCTCCCACAAATTGGGGAAACATTTCATTTTAAGCCTGAGAGCAATTAATGCCATCACATTACAGAACTGGCCAAACATCCGGATCATTACCAAAAATCGACTTCCCCACCACCTTCTGAAACGGTTGAAAAGAATGCTGCCCTCCACACTTAAAATACACAAAGAATGCTCCAACCTACACTTGAAACCAACCTTATTATTATTATTATTATTATTATTATTAACTTTATTTGTACCCCGCTAGCATCTCCCGAAGGACTCGATGCGGCTTACAAAGGCCAAGGCCTCAACAAAACAATAGTATAACAATACAATTCAAAGCAAATCAAAAACATTAACGCAATAACAGTAAAAACAACAAAACAATACATCATAACACAATAAAAACAGGGCCGTTCCAAGTAATGGGTACAGATTAAAAAGTGCTCAATGTGACAGGTGGTCTATTGGATTTCAAGGAAGTGCAGTGTGCAGAGAATCTTAAAGTTCTAAAAAAAAGTGCTTCTGGGACTCTAATAAAGTGCTTACTGGAGTTTTCCTATTCTGGAAAGGCACATCAGAACAGCCAGGTCTTCAAATTCTTCCTAAAGACTGCCAGTGTGGGGGCCTATCTAATGTCTTTGGGGAGGGTGTTCCAAAGTCGGGGGGCCACCACAGAGAAGGCCCTGTCCCTTGTCCCCACCAAACGCGCCTGCGAAGTGGGTGGGATCGCAAGCAGAGCCTCTCCGGATGAACGAAGAGAGCGCGTGGGTTCATAAAGGGAGATGCGGTCACGCAGGTATGCAGGTTCGAACCGTTTAGGGCTAATGTGATGAACACTGTGGCTTTCCACATTTTACGTGTAGCACTCAGAGGAATTTAGTAAATGTGACGAAGTGGTAAGAGCTGGAATTGACCAGTTGGAAGGTGGTGGGCGGGATATCTTTGAAGATCTTTAAGCAGAGGTTAGATGGACATCTTTCAAGATTGTGTTGGTTGTGACTTCTTGCATGACAGAATGGGGTTGCACTAGATGTTCTTCTGAGTTTAAGGGAGGGAATAAGATCAAATTGGACTTCTATCTTTCAATGTAGTCTGTCCCATTGTGGAGCAGCTCCGACTCAAGCTGCCTGTCACTGTCCTTGGAAATTTCATTTGCCAGCAGGAGCCTCTGCGCCGCAAGAGACGTGCACCGCACGTCCCGTTTCACACTTCAGTTGCCATCGCAGTGGATGAGCGCCAAGATGGTGTCATCTCCTAACCAGATTTCTCTCCTCCTGGGAAGACCGCAGCATTGTGGGACCCCCAATTCCAAGACTGCAGCCCAAGGAAAGGCCAAGGATGTATCGTTTTGGACAATTATGGCCCAGAAAGAAGAAGCAACGCAGCTTGAAAAGCCTTGGGCCTGCCTTTTTGGGGTTTTGGGCCACACACAACCGGCAGAGATTGGAACGGAGATGGGAAAGAGTCTCCTGGACTCCTGGCTAACCAGGCGGAAGAAATGGAGCGTGTTATTAAAAGCCCATTAGCATGCACCTCGCATATTCAATATCCCGAAATGCTGTCAGGAGACCCCCGTGGGGCCGCATGACCTCCTTCCCCACCCCTGCTGGATCACTAATTTCCTCTCTTGTCGGAACAAGAGAAAGATCGTGTCAGACTCCTTCGCCGGCGCAAGGACACCGTTCAGCCTGTGGGAACCTGCCAGAGGAGGCTCCCACGGGCGGTGGATGCCCTTGCGTGGCGGAGAATCCTAACACCGTCGCATGCCAGGTTGCAAAGCATGCCTTTCCTTTTCACAAACCGAGAAAGAGGCAAATTTAGAGGGTGGGGGGCAGGCAGCCAAGGTTTCACACTGTACTCTCCAACTATTCCGATTTGGCAGGGACTGTTCCATTAATCTGCTGCTGCCCCACAGCTTTTAAAACATCCTGGTTTCCCTCCCTTCTTCCGCTTTTGCCCTCAGTTTACTTCCATTGCTGCAAACCGTGTTCAAAGTGCAAAAACAGTCATAGAAATACAGTGTTTCCCTGAAAATAAGACACTGTCTTATATTTATTTTTCCTCCAGAAGACACACTATAGCTTATTTTCAGGGGATGTATCATGTCCCATAGTTGGTGGTGGTTGGTGGTGGTAGGCCTAGCAGTTGGTAATAATAATAATAATAATAATAATAATAATAATAATAATAATAATACTTTATTTATACCCTGCTACCATCTCCCCAAGGGACTCGGTGCGGCTTACATGAGGCCGAGCCCAAAATACAACAATACAAGCAATAACAACAATACAAGCAATTTAAAACAACAAAACAGTAAAACAATAACATAAGCATTATCAAATAGGACAACACACTTTAAAATCTATGGGTAGACCAAATGTAATCAAAATTAAAAAATAATGCTGGACATGGGCGAAAAAAGTGATGGGGAGGTTTGTGGAAACATATAAGCAGACCTAAAACAATATGAAGTACTTTGGAGGACAAAGTGCTATGGGATCATAATTCTGGGAAGGCACACTGGAACAACCACATCTTCAAGCTCCTCCTAAAGACTGCCAAGGTTGGGGCATGCCTGATGTCCTTAGGAAGTGAGTTCCAGAGTTGAGGGGCCACCACTGAAAAGGCCCTCTCTCTCATCCCCACCAATCGCGCTTGCGATGCAGGTGGGAGCGTGAGCAGGGCCTCTCCAGATGATCGAAGAGATCGTGTGGGTTCGTATACAGAGATGCGGTCACGAAGGTAGGCGGGTCCCAAACCGTTCAGGGCTTTGTAGGTGAGAACCTGTACCTTGAATTGGGTCCGGAAAATGAAAGGCAGCCAGTGGAGCTCCTTGAACAGGAGGGTTGACCACTCCCTGTAAGGAGCCTTGGTTAACAACCTGGCTGCCGCCCGTTGGACCATCTGGAATTTCCGAGCCGTTTTCAAGGGCAGCCCCACGTAGAGTGCATTACAGTAATCCAGTCTAGAGGTGACTAAGGCATGGACCACCTTGGCCAGATCCACTTTCACGAGGTACGGTCGCAGTTGGCGCATGAGTCTTAATTGTGCAAAGGCCCTCCCGGCCACCACCTACGCCTGAGCCTCAAACGTAAGTGATGAATCCAGGAGGACACCCAAACTGCAGACCTGTGACTTCAGGGGGAGTGTAACCCCGTCCAACACAGGTTGCCACCCTATACCCCGATCCGGTTTACGATCGACCAGGAGGACCTCTGTCTTGTCGGGATTAATCTTCAGCTTATTCGTCCTCATCCAGACAGCCACAGCAGTCAGGCACTTGTCCAGCACCCGGGGGGCTTCCTTGGAATTAGGTGGATAAGAGTAGTAGAGTTGTGTGTCATCTGTGTAGAGATGGCACCCAACTCCAAAACTCCGGATGACCTCTCCCAACGGTTTCATGCAGATGTTAAAAAGCATGGGAGACAGAATGGAACCTTGCAGGACCCCACAGGTCAAAGGCCAGGGGTCCGAGCAGGTGCACCCAGCTTCACCATCTGGGATCGACCCTCCAGGAAGGGCCGGAGCCACGACAAAGCCGTACCTTCAAGGCCCATCCCGGAGAGTCGTCCCAGAAGGATACCATGATTGATGGTATTGAAAGCCGCTGAGATGTCCAAGAGAACCAACAGGGTCACACTCCCCCTGTCCAGCTCCCTACGGAGATCATCCACAAAGGCGATTGAAGGGTTAATGTGAGTCTTAGTTCTAAAGGGTTGTGTAATCTGTAAGTAAGAGTTCATGGGTGAAAGCAATTAAGGGTGGAGGTATGCAAGAGATAGGTTGCAGCTGGGTGTTTCTGGATGTAAGGAGCTAGCCTTGGGATTGATCTTCGGGACCACCTTGATTAGCATTTGATGTCCTGGCTGTTGTTTGGTGTGGCTTGTTAGTGCCTGGGGCAATCTTTTGTTGAGAGGTGATTAGATGTCCCAGATTGTTTTCTCCCCGTTGTTTTGCCACACCAAGCCACACCAAACAACAGCCAGGCCATCAAATGCTAAGCAAGGTGGTCAGTTGAAACATTCACACCTAGCTCCAGCAGACAAGAGTCCTTTGTCCCACCCTGGTCATTCCACAGATATATAAACCCTTTTTCCTAGTTCCAACAGACCTCACTACCTCTGAGGATGCTTGTGAAACACCAGGAGAGAATGCCTCTAGAACATGGCCATATAGCCTGAAAAAACCTACAACAACCCAGTGATTTCGGCCATGAAAGCCTTCGACAATACATTATTATTATTATTATTATTATTATTATTATTATTATTATTATTATTGGGAAGAATGCAAGCTCCTCCCAGTTTCTTTCTCCTTGTGTTTTTTTTTAAAGAGAACTCCCCAATTCCTACACAGTGAAGTTCCCAGTAAAGTACGCAGTAAAGTACTGTGACATTGTGAACACTTGTTAATTTATCTCTATCTCTCTATCTATCTATATCTATCTATCTATCTATCTATCTATCTATCTATCTATCTATCTATCTATCTATGCACATAATAAAAGTGAAAATGTGTGTGTGTGTGTGCGTGTGTGGCGAAGGTGTCCACTTCCACAGACAGCCTCCCACCTCCACAAACAGCTACAACCCACAATGCTGAAGAGCCACCAAAAGCCCTCCCTCCAAGGAGA
Organism: Anolis sagrei ordinatus; assembly: GCF_025583915.1. Lineage (NCBI taxonomy): Eukaryota > Metazoa > Chordata > Lepidosauria > Squamata > Anolidae > Anolis > Anolis sagrei. The sequence goes on from NW_026847771.1 coordinate 56,717,422, forward strand.
TTGCAGGTTACAGCAGGCGCCATGAACATGTAGCCCAAACTCTGCCGGTGTCCTCCCCAAACACCATACAGCCCACCACACAAGTGAAGGCTTTCATACAGGGACCATTTCATCCTAGATTTTATGTGTTTCCTCCACCACAGACATCCCAGTGTTTCTGACTCTCTGCATTGGTGTGGAATTTGCATAGCCCCGCCCACTGCCTCTTCCTTAACCCTTTCCTATTCTTTTCTATGACACAGCAAGCAAAGGAATTGATCAGCAACTAAGTTTGGGGAGAATTCTCCATGATTTATAGGAGTTGTAGGTCCTGGGATATATAGTTCACCTGCAGTCTGAACACCACTAACAATGGACCTGGAGCAAACTTGGCACACAGAACCCCCAATGACCAAGAAAAAATACTGGAGGTCTTTGGAGGGATTTATAGAAATTGTAGTTCACTTACATCCAGAGCGCATTATGAACCCAAACAATTATGGATCTGGACCAAACTTGGCATGCATATCCGATATGCCAAAATTTGAATACTGGTGGGTTTTGACCTGGACATTATGGAACTGTAGGTACTGGGATTTATAGTTCTCCTGAAATCAAAGAGCACTCTAAACCCCACCAAAGATGGATTTAGACCATACTTGGCCCACAGTTCCCCCATGACCAGCAAAAAATACAGGAGGTCTTGGGGGGGGGGGGATTCACCTTGATTTGGGGGAGATGTAGTTCACCTACATCCAGAGAGCACTGTAAACCCAAACACCAATGGATCTGGACCAAACATGGCACACAGACCCGATATGCCGAAATTTAATTACTTATGGGGTTCGGGGGGGGGGGAGGGGCTGACCTTTCTTTCTGGGACTTGTAGTTCACCCACAACCAGAGAAATGATGACCTCCACCGATGATGAACCTGGACCAAAATTGGCACACAGAACTCCCTACTGGAGGGGTTTGAAGGCACTGTCTCACCATAGTGGGAGTTGTAGTTTACCCTACTGCCAGAGAGCATAGTGAACCCCACCGATGATGCATCTTGAGCAAACTTGCCCAACATAACCAACTTTAAGTACTGATGGAGTTTCTCGGGGTTAACCTGGTATGATGTGAGTTGTAGTTCCCCCACAACCTTATGCATTTTGGACAATTAAAATTTGACTTTTTCAAATAACCTGGGCAACACTGAGTACCGAAGCTAGTTCTTATATATTATATATATTGTTTTGCTGTCGTTGTGTTGAGGTCTTGACCTTTGTAAGCCGCATCGAGTCCTTCGGGAGATGCTAGCGGGGTACAAATAAAGTTTAATAATAATAATAATAATAATAATAATAATAATAATAATAAAAAGCACCCGTGGTTTTAAGATGCAGCCTTTTTCTAGAGATGGTTATGCGGAAGAAGCACCTTAGGATCAAAGAAATATACTTCTTCCGATGTACCATGACTCTAAAAGGAAATATACTTCTTCCAACGTACCATGACTCTAAAAGGAAATATACTTCTTCCAACGTACCATGACTCTAAAAGGAAACAATCATGGAATCTTCTTGGCACAATTTTATAGTCTACTCGAATCCTAGAGCCGAAAGAGACCAATCCCGTTCGGCTATGAAGAAGAAATATACCATCATCTTAATTCACAAAACGACACGAAACACTAAATACTGGCTGCGACTTATTATGAAAGAAATCCCAAAAGGAAAACGTATTATTCCTCCATTATGGGCTTAACTGTATAATCCTGCTACGATTGTTAACACCCATAACCACAAATTATTGCATCGTTGTCATGCTTCGGGCTCGGAAAGGCCATCACCCGCAGCCAGGCTCTCTTGATTCTTTCTTTCCCTGGAGTTTTCCAAAACAGTGTTTTTGGCTTCCAAAATAAACTTGGTAAATAAGCAAGAAAACAAACTGCACAATGAAAAGGATAACAATATTGTAAGGGAGTTGGCATTGACTTCCTACTGTGGAATTTGTTTTGTCTCTTCTCTTTTTTTTACAAACCCAGTTACAAATGCTGGGTTTGCTGAAATTAAGCTGAAGTTAAGCGTATCCAACGGCTTGTGATACCTTTGCCATTAAGGCAGCCAGAATCTGTTCTGAATTTCAGTCTGAACTTGAAAGGAGCTGTCCCCTCTCTATGTATGTGGCCTTCACGGTGCTTTTAGGTGGTTTTCTTAGGTGAGGAACACACAACTATGGTTTTGCCAGTCCCTTTGTCTAAAATATTGCTAAAAGCACCTTGGATTTGTTAAGGGTCTCCCTGTAATCTGCTGCCTTTCAAAGCCATCTTCTATGTGCTGAGTCAGGTTCAGCACTTGCGATGTGCAGCTTTTGCCTTTCCTGAAGACAGCTTGCTATGGAATCAGACGGGGATCTATTTTTTCCATAATTCTATGCAAAATGAATTTCCAGAACTTTGTAGAGGTGGTGAAGTCGAGCATGTCTCTCCCCCCCCCCCCCCAATAAGGGATGGTAACTTATAGTTCTGCAAAGGGTACCAGACTGCACAAAGGGGTTAAGTTTTGGTCAATTTGCCAAGACACTAGCAACAACAAGGACCCCATGAGGCATTCAGGGAAGAGCCTGGCCTTGGGGTCCCAGTCCTTGGAGGAAGTTATAGTTTCCCAAGGACCATTCCTTGGCTCAGTGGAGATCATTGTGACTGTTGGACTTTCTTCAATTTCTTTTTGGCTCTAAAGAACTCATTTTCACATCTGAACTTCCCCAGTATGAACTATGGACACATGTTTTATTAAAATATTATTTTAATCAATTTCTCTGGCATAGGAGCCCCCGGTGGCACAGTGGGTTAAACCCCTGAGCCGGCAGGACTGAAGACCGACAGGTCGCAGGTTCGAATCCGGGGAGAGGCGGATGAGCTCCCTCTATCAGCTCCAGTTCCTCATGCGGGGACATGAGAGAAGCCTCCCACAAGGATGATAAAACATCAAATTATCCAGGCGTCCCCTGGGCAACATCCTTGCAGACGGCCAATTCTCTCACACCAGAAGCGACTTGCAGTTTCTCAGGTTGCTCCTGACACGAAAAAAAAATTCTCTGGCGGGCAGGGGGTGGGAAGGGATTCTTGATATGAATTTCTTTGGATTCCTATATTTCCCCATGTATTTTTCCTTATTTTTGCCCTGGCACCCAACCCCTTCCCCCTTCCCCTCTTCGCAAAGGGGGAGCCAACAAGGAAGTTGCCCTTTGACGCTGAAAAGGGCAATCAGCAATCACAAAAACCCCATATCTTGGAACTCTTGCATGGACAATAGAACTTAAAATTCCTATTTGATTTCGGAGTTGGGACCGTCAAACTGGAATTTCCTTTGGCAAACCTTTTGATCATTTCACAATGGGAGCGACACGATTGTCGGGATGTCGCCTTCCTCAACTTTGTTTACTTCATTCAAAACTCTTCACAGCAAACACCCACCCCAGCCTTTCTCATTGTGTCTTATCTGATGGCAACAGGAAAATCCGGATTAAGTAATCACTATTTATCGCCCACCCATCTAAGGACAATAGACTGGGCATCCTTTGCAGGCTGCTTTTTGTGGACTCAGGATCCCCGAGGCATGAAATCCATTTAATCCATTCATACACTCATTGTTTCTACTTCATCCCGCCTCCCCTCTCCTGATTCGCCAGAGTGCTGGGGCGGTAGGAGCTCTCCCATTGGTTCCTGCACAGCGGAGGAGCTCTGTGATTGGCTCTGACGCAGGGCGGGTGGCCGAGCCTCCTCCCAGATGTTATCGCGTCAGCCAATCACCTGAGAGCCGGGCGGAGGGCGGAGGGCAGGGATTTGGAAACTTCTAAGCCTGTAAACCCTATAAGAATGTCTCTGATCTTTGTACTGGCATGCTCTGTAGGCGAATGATTGCTACATTGCATCCTTTTCAGCTGAATCGCTAATAAACACCTCGGTGCCGCTTCTTCAACTTTGGTGAGATTTATTTTGAATTATTTTAAACTCAATAAAATTGCTGAAATCAGGCTTCTCTAGCTCGCCAAAGTAGCGATCCCGCTTTGGTGGGGTCTCAGGGTCCCTCCTCCTGGGAACGACCCTCCCAAAGTTCCTATCGGCTTCAGTGGCACAACAGAGAGATTGGTCTATAGCTTTTTGGGTCATTACGGTCTTTGCCTGGCTTCAAGATGGCGATGACTCTTGCTTTCCTCCAGACTTTGGGGCTCTGACAGGATGCAGTGCAGTTGTTCATCAGCTCCAGCAGCCAGCGCCTTGCTTTTGGGCCAAAGTTCTTGATTTGTTCCATCCGTAGATCATCCAGGCCAGCTGCTTTGCCATTTTTACATTTATTGAGAGCCATGTCCAATTCAGTAGGTGTAAAGGGTTCATGAAGGTTTGTTGTTTAGGTGGTATTGCACCTGACATCCGCCGGGAAGTAGCAGCCAAAAGGTAGCAGTGAAAGGACCAAGGCAGTGACATCTCCAGCTCATCCTTTGTTTGGGTATCAGCCAGCACGTGAAAGACTTAAATCAAGAAATAGTTTTCTAAGATCTACAGAGACACTCGCTGGAACACCTCAGCAAGCGAGAGTCCAAAAGTGGCAGGCTCAAACCCAGAACCTCAACCAATGTCTGATACCAAATGAGAGACTCCCCCTGGGCACACAAAAGACAGGGCAACTTAGAAGGCGCTGAACAGACTGCACTCTGGCACCATGAGATGCAGAGCCAATCTTAAGAAATGGGGCTACAAAGTGGAATCCACGACATGTGAGTGTGGAGAAGAGCAAACCACTGGCCACCTGCTGCAATGCAACCTGAGCCCTGCCACATGCACAATGGAGGACCTTCTTGCAGCAACACCAGAGGCACTCCAAGTGGCCAGATACTGGTCAAAGGACATTTAATCAACTACCAAGCTTGCAAATTTTGTGTTTTGTCTGTCTGTTTGTTTTTGTTCTGTTAGAAATGTAATACAATTACCTGGTTGCCCCTGACACGATAAATAAAGAAAGGGTCTCCCATCCAAATAGTAGCCACGGCTGACCCTTCTTAGATTCCAACATAGGATTTAGTGCCTTAAGTAAACTTAAGCCCCTGCTATCCAATGCATTGAACCTATAGACCAAAGCTTTCCAAACTTTTCATCTTGGTGACAGGCTTTTTAGACATGCATCCTTTCGCGATACAATAATTCACTAGCAAAACAGATAAACATAATAACATTAAAAATATGTATGTGGGTGTGTGGCTGGGGTGTCCACTTACACAGACAAGCTCCTGGCTCCACAAACAGCTATAGCTCCTACTACTCAGTAGACAGACACCAATGGCCCTCCCTCCAATGGCATTGCAGGTTATAGTGAGCACTATGAATATGTCCCAGAGCCCTGCCAATGTCCTCCACAAACACCATCCTACCCACCACCCAAGAGAAGGCTTTCATATGAGGACAATTTCATCCTAGATGTTATGTGTTTCCTCCACCACAGACATCCCAGTGTTTCTGACTCTCTCAATTGTGTGGAATTTGCATAACCCCGCCCACTGCCTCTCCTTTAACCCATTCCTATTCTTTTCTATGGCACACAGCAAACAGAGGAATTGATCAGCAACTTAATATAGAGAGGTTTGGGGAGAATTCACCATGATTTATAGGAGTTGTAGGTACTGGGATGGATAGTTCACCTGCAGTCTAAGAGCACTTTGAATGCCACCAACAATGGATCTGGAACTAACTTGGCACATAGAAACACCATGGCCAACAAAACATACCGGAGGTATTTGGGGGGATTTAGAGGAGTTGTAGTTCACCTATATCCAGAGCACACTATGAACCCAAACAATGATGCATGAACTGCCCAAATTTGAATACTGGTGGGTTTTGAGGGGAATTGGCCTGGATATTTTGGAGTTGTAGGTACTGGGATTTATAGTTCACCTGCAATCGAAGGGCACTCTGAACTCCACCAAAGATGGAACTGGACCAAACATGGCACACAGAACCACTATGACCAGCAAACAATACTGGAGGTCTTTGGGGAAAATTCACCTTGATTTGAGGGAGTTGTAGTTCACCTACATCCAGAGAGCACTGTGAACCTAAACACCGATGGATCTGAACCAAACTTGGCACACGTACCTGATATGCCGAAATTTGATTACTGGGGGAGTTCAGAGGGAACTGACCTTCCTTTCAGGGAGTTGTAGTTCATCCACAACCAGAGAATCTGTGACCTCCACCAGTGATGGACCAGGACCAAACTTGGCACACAGAACCCTCATGACTAACTCAACCTACTGGAGGGCTTTGAGGGGACTGACTCTTCATAGTCGGAGTTGTAGTTTACCCTGCAGCCAGAGAGAACACTGAACCCCACCCATGATGCATCTAGAGTAAACTTGCCCAACATAACCAACTTTAAGAATTGATGGAGTTTCTCAGAGTTAACCTGGTATGATGTGAGTTGTAGTTTACCCACAAACTTATGCTTTTTGTACCATTAAAAATTGACTTTTTCAAATAACCCAGGCAACACTGGGGACCCAAGCTAGTTTTATATACATTTCATATAATGTTATTGTATAAAGAGTATTTGGACATTTCCCCTTTACATTACACATATGCTACAATTAATTCTTAAAGCCTCTCCATGGGGTTCATCACAAACATCGTTGTAAACAGATTTTGTTTTTTGAATTAGAAACTTGTACATTTAGTGGCAATGACTGCAACTCAATCAACCAATTGTGCAAATTATAGAAGTCATAACAGGGCCTACACTTCAGCAGCACGAGACTTTGTGTTTGTGTGAAGTGAGGGGGTAGCCTTTTTCACACGACACACTCGTGTGTCCCAGCACACGGTTTGGAAAGCTCTGCTATATACCCTTTCAAGATTCCCCATCTCCCTCTACAAAACTCAAAGGACATATATTTGTCTGTTTTTTGTCCCACAAAGGCTGCCGTTAGGTGGAGAGGCCCTCTGTGAGGTCATCGTATTGGCCGTTGCTAGGTGAAGTGGCCCTCTGTGACGTCACGCATTAGCTGTTGCTAAGTGGAGCGGCCCTCCGTGAGATCATCACATTGGCTGTCGCTTGGTGGAGCAGCCCTCCGTGAGGTCATCACATTGGCTAGGTGAAGTGGCCTTCCGTGAGGTCATCGCATTGGCTATTGCTAGGTTGTTGTTCAGAGGAGGGCAACTAAAATGGTCAAGGGTCTGGAGAACAAGCCCTATGAGGAGCGGCTTAAAGAGCTGGGCATGTATAGCCTGAAGAAGAGAAGGCTGAGAGGAGACATGATAACCATGTATAAATATGTGAGAGGAAGCCACAGGGAGGAGGGAGCAAGCTTGTTTTCTGCTTCCCTGGAGACTAGGACGCAGAACAATGGCTTCAAACTACAAGAGAGGAGATTCCATCTGAACATGAGGAAGAACTTCCTGACTGTGAGAGCCGTTCAGCAGTGGAACTCTCTGCCCCGGAGTGTGGTGGAGGTTCCCTCTTTGGAAGCTTTTAAACAGAGGCTGGATGGCTATCTGTCGGGGGTGATTTGAATGCAATTTTCCTGCTTCTTGGCAGGGGGTTGGACTGGATGGCCCATGAGGTCTCTTCCAACTCTATGAATATATGATTCTAGGTAAAGTGGCCCTCTGTGATGTCACTGGGAAAGAAAGATGGTGAACTGTGCATAAGGGAAAGGAGGAAGGGAGGGGAGGCTAGGACACAATGGAGGCATGGAGTCCAAGGGCAGGAAAAGAGATCCCACCAAAACATGAAGAAGAGCTGTTTGGCATGGAATATGCTTCCTTGGAGAGCTCCTTCTCTGGAGGTTTTGAAGCAGAAGCTGGATGGCCATCTGTCGGGAGAGCTTTAAAGTGCATGGGATCAGATCGGATGGCCTGTTTCTCATTTGCCAAACTCAACTGGACTATCCTGTTTTAAAAACAGTCCATGTCTTTATTTTGCAATGTGTTTGCCTTTTACTACAAATTGCTTGGATGGTAATTCAAACAGAAAAGCTGGCTATAAATAATAATGAGTGATTGAAAAACTCAACCCTCCTTGGCTTCTAAAAGAGAGGAATGGCTCCCCCTTGTGTTTTGGGGCTGCAATAGCAAACAATGGTTCCAAAAAAAGAACTCAAATATGAAGATTCTCATAGAATCACAGAGTTGGAAGACACCACATGGACCATTTAGTCCAGCATTAAGAAGGTTGGAAAACACTGATCTAATCCAACCACCTGCCATGCAGGAAAACCACAATCAAAGCATCCCTTACAGGTGGCCATCTAGCCTTTGTTTAAAAGCCTCCAAGGAAGGAGATTCTACCTGACTCCATCGCAGAGAGTCCCACAGTTGAACAGCCCATGCAGTCAGGAAGTTCTTTCTAATGTTCAAGTGGAATCTCCTTTCAAGCCAAGCATCACCCATTCTGTATCCTCGCATTTCATTTTTCCTGCCTTAGTGAGGAATCCTACATTTGAAGTCGAGCATGTGCCCCCCCCCCCATGGTAACTTGTAGTTCTGCAAAGGGCAAGGATATCAGACTGCACAAAGGAGTTAAGTTTTGGTCAATTTGCCAAGACACTAGCAACAACAAGGACCCCATGAGGCTTTCAGGGAAGAGCCTGACCTTGGGGCCCCAGTCCTTGGAGAGAGTTATAGTTTCCCAAGGACCAAAAGACCAACTCGATCCTGGCATTGCAGAAATCCATTCTTTGGCTCAGTGAAGATAATCAAGCACCTTTCCATAACTTTTTGGACTTTCCTCAATTTCCTTTTGGCTCAAAGGAACTCATTTTCACGTCTGAACTTCCCCAGTATGAACTATGGACATATGTTTTATTAAATTTATTATTTTAATCAATTTCCCTAGCGGGCAGGGGGTGGGAAGGGATGTTTTGGTATGAATTTCTTCTGGATTCCTATATTTCCCCACGTATTTTCCTTTTTGGCACCCAACCCCTCGCCCCTTCCTCGTGAGGGGGGCCCAGAAAGGAGGCGGCCAGCTGTTGGAAGGGCAATCAACGACCACAAAGGAAACCCATATCATTGGAACTCTGACATGAACAATAAGACTTGGAATTCCTATTTGGTTTCAAAGTGGAGCCATCCGACTGGAATTTCCTTTTGCCAACTTTTTGGGTCATTTCACAATTGGAGCCCCCGGTGGCGCAGTGGGTTAAAGCACTGAGCTGATGAGCTTGTTGATCGAAAGGTCGCAGGTTCGATTCCAGGGAGCGGCGTGAGCTTCCACTGTGAGCCCTAGCTTCTGCCAACCTAGCAGTTCAAAAACATGCAAATGTGAGTAGATCAATAGGTACCGCTCCGGCGGGAAGGTAACGGCGCTCTATGCAGTCATGCCGGCCACATGACCTTGGAGGTGTCTACGGACAACGCTGGCTCTTCGGCTTAGAAATGGAGATGAGCACCACACCCCAGAGTCAGACATGACTGGACTTAATGTCAGGGGACTACCTCTACCTACCTCACAATAGGAGCAAGACGACCCTCAGGAGGTCGCCTTCCCAATTTTGTTTACTTCATTCAAACTAGACATTCCTCCCAAGCCTCTCCTTTGTGCCTTATCTGATTGTGACAGGAAGACTCGGATAAGGTGATCAAGGCTCATCACAAATCCACTCAAGGACAATAGACTGGGCATCCGTCATAGACTGGACTTCGGGCCCCTGGGCATCAAACCCATTGATCCCTTCACCAGCCTATTGTTCCCGCTCCGTCCCGCCTCCCTTCTTCTGATTCGCCAGGACGCTGAGACGGGGGGAGTCTTCTCATTGGCTCCCACGCAGTGGAGGAGCTCTGTGATTGGCCCTGACGCAGGGCGGGCAGCCGCACCTCCTCTCAGCTGGAATCGCGTCAGCCAATCATCTGCAAGCTGGGAGGAGGGCGAAGGGCGGACATTTTGAACTTTCAAATCTGGAAATTCCTATAAAAATGCCTCTGATCTCTGTACTGGGATGCTTTGTAGGCGAATGATTGCTACATCACATCCTTTTCAGCTGAATCACTAATAAAAACACCTCGGTGCCTTTTCTTCAACTTTGGTGAGCTTTATTCTGAATTTTTAATTCAAATAAAATTGCTGAAATCAGGCTTCTCCGGTTCGCCAAAGTAGCGAACCCTCCTTGGTGGGGTCTTAGGGTCTTTTCTCCTGGGGAAGGCCGCCCTAAAGCTCCTATCGGCTTCACATTTATCCTTGTTGATATTCATTTTGTTAGTTTTGGCCAAATGATCTGGGTTGTTGTAGGTTTTTCGGGCTATATGGCCATGTTCTAGAAGCATTCTCTCCTGATGTTTCGCCTGCATCTGTGGCATCTGTGGCATCTGTTTTGCCTGCATCTGTGAGGACTCTAATCTGTTGAGGTCATTTTGAATTCTGATCCTGTCTTCTGGAGTATTAGCTATTCCTCCCAATTTGGTGTCATCTGCAAAGTTAATAAGTCTGTGGACAATTTTGACAGAAAGGAAAAAACCATATGTGTTGTGTCTCAGAATAAGATTCACCTTGCTCTCCACAACAAACCAGCCACAGTTGTGAGGTATATAGTTTATTGTGAGGTTTCCGAACAAAAGGCAGTTCATAAGCAGTGAAAGGATCAATAGAACAGGTTACAATCCAATATAATCCATATAGCCAAGGCAGGAGACTTGAAGCACAGATTCAATGCAAAGTCCAAGAAACAGCAAGAAGCAGCCTTCCCCAAAGCCAGGAGCCAGAGCTAGCCATAAAGCAACGTTGGAACTGACACCGAGAAATCCCCAGAGCAGAGCATATATTCACTGAACATCAAAACAATCAGCTTTCCCACCAAACTGATGATCTCAACACTTGGCCGCAATCTGTGGGCTCCGTCTCAACATCTGGCCACCTTGACCCTGGTTCTCAGCGTCTGTCTTATCATCTGCATTCCTTTCCTGTGAGAACCGCGGCCTCTCTACAGATACAGGCTGTGACTGAGAAAACTGAAATCCAACATCTGCATCATCCAGTTGAACCACAACAATATGTAAGACTGTAGAATCTATATAGCAATATTAAATAACCACTCACAAGCCGTTTTTGCTTTGAAATTGATATATTGGTTGTATCTCTGCAGCAAAGAAAGACACAACTGACTTTTTCCCACCACCACTTCCTTTTATACACCTTTCCTGCCCATCCCCCCCCTCTTCTCAGTTTCCTTATTAGAACTTGTTGCTTCACAAGTTCCAATACAAGGCTTCCAGCGCCCGCTGCTGGCTTCAAAATGTCACAAAGAGAGAATTGGTTCAGCCAGGATGATTCAGTCAGGATGTCATGGAGGGAATTTGTGATGTCTTCATGCTGTCAGAAATTGACTCCTGTCACCATGAAAATGAACCAAATCTGGCTACCAGTATTAAAAAACTTTAAAATCTTAACAGAAAATAAAGAACAACATTCACAAACAGGAGAACGCCAGACAAGAAACAGTCAAGGACAGCTAATCACCTCTCAACAAAGGATTCCCCCAGGCAGTAAGAAGCCACACCTTGAAAACTGCTGGGCCAGTAAATGCTAATCAAGGTGGCCAATTGAAACATTCACACCTACTTCCCACAGACAAGACTATACACTTGGTCACTTCTTTCTCCCACCCTGGACACTCCACAGATATATAAACCCCATTTTCTTAATTTCCAACAAACCTCACAACCTCTGAGGATGCCTGCCATAGATGTGGGCAAAATGTCAGGAGAGAATGCTTCTGGGACATGGCCAGACAGCCCAAAAAATGTACAGCAACCCAGTGATTCTGGCTATGAAAGCCTTCAACAATACATTAATAAGCATGCCCTCTGAACCTTCATCCAACCTTAGGAAAGATATTGAACAGAACTGGACCCAGGACTGAACCCTCTTTATGTCACTCCATTTGTCACTTCTTTCCAGAAAGAAGAGGAACCATTGGAGAGAAGAACTCTTTGGGTTCAGTCGCTTAACCAATTACAAATCCACCTAACAGTACTATTATCTAGCCCACATTTTACTAGTTTGTCGTCAAGAAGATTACGAGGGACCTTGTCAAAGGCCTTATTGAAATCAAAATATGCTACACCCAAAGTATAAAAAGATTAGATCCGCTTCCAATGGATTAAAAGGGCAAATCAACATTAGGAAGTATGCTGTTGTTGTAAGATCTCTTTGACAGTTCAACAGACTGCCTGAGAAGGTGATGAACGCTCCTTCTTTTGAGATCAATAACAGGAGTTGGATGAACATCTTTCAGGAGTGGTTTAGTTGCATCTCCCTGGATTGGACCTCGTGGTCCCTTCTAATTTAGCAATTGAATGATACCAGGATTTTGAGAATTCGGCTCATGATGGAGTGAGCTTGTCTTCTGCTGCTCTAGAGACTAGAATGTGATTCAATGCATTCTCATTAACAAAAACAGAAGAACTCATTGACTGTCAGAGCCAGTCAAACTTAGAATGAGTCATATGGTGGTGGGCTGTTCTTCTGATCCTTAGACCAGTGTTTCTCAACCTGGGGGTCGGGACCCCTGGGTGGGTCACGAGAGGTTGTCAAAGGGATCACCAAAGACCATCAGAAAATACAATATTTCTGTTGGTCATGGAGTTCTGTGTATCAAGTTTGGCCCAATTCCATCATTGGTGGAGTTCAGAATGCTCCTTGATTGTAGGGGAACTATAAATCCCAGCAACTACAACTCCCAAATGTCATGTTCTATTTTCCCCAAACTCCACTAGTGTTCACATTTGGGCATATTGAGTATTCGTGCCAAGTTTGGTCCAGATCTATCATTGTTTGAGTCTACAGTGCTCTCTAGATGTAGGTGAACTACAGCTCCCAAACTCAAGGTGAATGCCCACCAAACCCTTCCGGTATTTCCTGTTGGTCACGGAAGTTCTGTGTGTCAAGTTTGGTTCAATTCCATCGTTGGTGGACTTCAGAATGCTCCTTGATTGTAGGTGAACTATAAATCCCAGCAATGACAACTCCTAAATGTCATGTTCTATTTTCCCCAAAATCCACTAGTGTTCACATTTGGGCATATTGAGTATTCGTGCCAAGTTTGGTCCAGATCTATCATTGTTTCAGTCGACACTGTTCTCTGGATGTAGGTGAACTACAACTCCCAAACTCAAGGTGAATGCCCACCAAACCCTTCCGGTATTTTCTGTTGGTCATGGGAGTTCTGTGTGTCAAGTTTGGTTCAATTGCATCGTTGGTGGAGTTCAGAATGCTCTTTGATTGTAGGTGAACTAGAAATCCCAGCAACTACAACTCCCAAATGACAGAATCAATTAAACCCCACCTACCCCACCCTGCCCCCCGCCCCAACTCCATCAATATTCAAATTTGGGCGTATCGGGTATTTGTGCTAAATTTGGTCCAGTGAATAAAAATACATCCTGCCTATTGGATATTAACATTACGATTCGTAACAATAGCAAAATTCCAGTTATGAAGTAGCAACCAAAATAATGTTATGGTTGGGGAGTCACCACAACATGAGGAACTGTATTAAGGGGTTGCGGCATTGGGAGGGTTGAGAAACACTGCCTTAGACAGTGGTTGAATGGCCATCTTTCTTCTTACCTGGCCAAAAGGGGTTGGACTAGATGGCCCTTCGGGTCCCTCCCTCTCTAAGATTCCAGGAGTCTAGACTTGGGGGCCCTTCATCTGGAGCCAGAGACTTTTCTAGGCCTGCTTTATATCCAGTCGATTGGATGACACAGGGCCCCAATGTAGTCCACATTCAGCCTTGGCTGAGTCTGAACTGCTTCAGAACTGATCCAACCCAGACTTAGGAAGGTTGAGAAACACTGTCCTAATGGATCAAGAGTAAATGAGAACGGAGCATACTCAGTAGAGCTATTGCCTCTAGAGTGCAGCTCCTCCATGATGACATGATGGCAACAGCCTTGGACAGCAATGGCTCCCAAAGTGACCCATTGAAGGTGGAATCAGGTGTCAAACAGGGATGTGTTATTGCCCCAAGTTTATTCTCCATCTTCATCACTATGATACTTCATCTTGTTGACGGGAAGCTTCCCACCGGAGTGGAAATCATCTATCGGAGAGATGGCAAACTATTTAACCTCAGCAAACTGAAAGCCAAAACCAAGGTTACAACAACATCCGTTATAGAACTCCAGTATGCTGATGACAACGTCATCTGTGCACATTCAGAAGATCTACAAGCCACTCTAAACACCTTTGCAGAACCATACGAGACGCTCGGACTGTCATTGAACATCGAGAAAACCAAAGTGCTCTTCCAGCAGTCACCAGCCAATCCCTCTCCAATGCCAGAAATACAGCTGAATGGTGTAACATTAGAAAATGTTGACCATTTCCACTACCTTGGCAGCCACCTCTCCACCAGGAGCCCCCGGTGACGCAGTGGGTTAAAGCACTGGTTGCAGTTAAGACCGACAGGTTGCAGGTTCGAATCCGGGGAGAGGCGGATGAGCTTCCCTCTATTAGCTCCAGCTCCTCATGCAGGGACATGAGAGAAGCCTCCCACAAGGATGATAAAACATCAAAAATCATCCAGGCGTCCCCTGGGCAACGTCCTTGCAGACGGCCAATTCTCTCACAACAGGAGCAGTTGCTCCCGGCACGACAAAAAAAAAAAAAAAAAACCTCTCCACCAAAGTCAACATTGACACCGAAATACAACACTGCCTGAGCTCTGCGAGTGCAGCATTTTTCCGAAAGAAGCACAGAGTGTTTGAGGACCAGGACATCCGCAGGGATACCAAGGTGCTTGTCTATAAAGCTTATTGTCCTCCCCACCCTGCTATACGCCTGCGAGACGTGGACTGTCTACAGACATCACATGCAACTCCTGGGATGATTCCATCAGTGCTGCCTCCGAAAAATCCTACCAATTTCTTAGGATGACGAGCGGACAAATGTCATTGTGCTGGAAGAAGCAAAGACCACCAGCATTGAAGCAATGCTCCTCCGCCATCAACTCCGCTGGACTGGCCAGGTTGTCTGGGTGCTCAACCACCATCTCCCAAAGCAGTTGTTCTACTCCAAACTCAAGAACGGAAAACGGCATGTTGGAGGACAGGAAAAGAGATTTAAAGATGGGCTCAAAGCCAACCTTAAAAACTCTGGCATAGACACTGAGAACTGGGAAGCCCTGGCCCGTGAGCACTCCAGCTGGAGGTCAGCTGTGACCAGCAGTGCTGCAGAATTTGAAGAGGCACGAATGGAAGGCGAAAGAGAGAAACGTGCCAAGAGGAAGGCGCATCAAGCCAACCCCGACCGGGACCACCTTCTACCTGGAAACCGAAGCCCTCACTGCAGGAGATGACGCAGATCAAGAATAGGGCTCCATAGTCACCTACGGACCCACCCTGGAGGATTATCCTACTCTGACAACGAAGAATCACCTAAGTAAGTAAATAAGTGCCTCTAGAGTAGTAGGGCTATGGAAAACAGGGAAGAAGAGGAAGTGGGAGTAAGAGATGATACTAGGAAGTGGCCTATCCTGCTGGACAAGAGCAAGCCGCTTAATGGGAGGTGAGGCCATCCTCAGGAGGTGAAGCATCCTTTGCAAACAGCATCCTTGTATCTCTGGCTGGAGAGAGCCGCAGATCCGGGTGGGGTCCTTTAGGTGGCAGCACCTCGCCAGGTTTGGGAGCCAGGATGGAAAAGAAAAAGCCACCGCTTCCAAAATAGAGGTCACCAAGGGATGTGGCTTTCCTTGGGTGTGGTGGCGGGCGTCTCCTCCGAGTATCCCACCCCCAAAGAAGAAGCCTCCGGAGAGGTCCACCGCTGGGGAATCGGGAGCAGTTTCAAGGCCTAGCCTGCCTGGCTTTGGAAAACAAGGACATCTGGAGATGCAGATTCATTCATTATTTTTCATCAAAAGAGCCTGGAATGATGGATTCTCCTCATTCATATTAACCGCAGCTTGAAGGCAAGAAGGCCAAAGCCCTGCAAACAGGAGCAAAAACCTCTTGGACCTCCTGCAGAAAAGGGAGCTTTTTTGGCCTGGGGTCCTCTTCCCCTATAATGTTTCCAGTGCTTTAGTGAACAGAAGACGGCTGTGGTTTGGGAGCAAAGGAAAGGACCTGCACACCTTGTCCTGCCTTGCAAGATTGGCATCTTTCTCAGCAACTCCAGGAACAGAGGGGCCTTGACAGGGAGAGGAAGCCAATTCTGGAGAGACGGGACCCACACCATTTCCTCAGAGGTTGTCCCTTTTGTGATGAGCGTGGGAAGCGACCTGGCGTGTGTGGCAACCCCCTTTTGCGCTTTCGAGGGTGATCCGGGCACATTTTGAGCCTCTGGCATAATCCAACTGATTGTTCCCTCCCTGTCTCTCAAAAGAACCCAACATACAACAGATATCCTTCTCCTCTCTGGACTAAGAACTACATCTCTGCCAAGGATGCCCACCACTTCGTCTCCGGAGGAGGACTACTGGATCGAGGCATCCCGGAGGGATGTGGCTCTCCAAGACTTCTACCTCGTGGGTCCCGAGTTGGGCAGGTACGGTCAAGCCGAGCTTTTCACACCTTCCACCGCTCTTTCTGGATAGATTGGATGGCCGTTCAGCTCCTATCTGAAATGTATTAGGCATCCCGCAAGGTGCTGAGCTCTGTCCAAGGAGTAAGCTTGATCTGGTAGCCAACGGCTCATCATTCAACACTGTACAGTCAGCCCTCCACGTTTGTAGGTTCGCTTTTTATGGGGTTTAGTTTCTTGCAGATTTGATTCATGTCGTCTCTCTAGGACAGTGTTTCTCAACCTGGGGGTTGGGACCCTTGAGGGGGGAGGGTCATGAGGCGGTGTCAGAGGGGTTGCCAATGACAATCAGAAAATACATTCTTTTCTGGGTTGTTGTAGGGTTTTTTTCGGGCTATATGGCCATGTTCTAGAGGCATTCTCTCCTGATGTTTTGTCTGCATCTATAGCAAGCATCCTCAGAGGTAGTGAGGTCTGTTGGAACTTTTTTTTTCTTAGTTCCAGCAGACCACACTACCTCTGAGGATGCTTGCCATAGATGCAGGTGAAATGTCAGGAGAGAATGCCTCTAGAACATGGTCATCTAGCCGGAAAAAACCTACAACAATCCAGTGATTCCGGCCATGAAAGCCTTCGACAATACATTCTTTTTTGGGTTGTTGTAGGTTTTTTGGGCTATATATCCATGCTCTAGAAGCATTCTCTCCTGGCGTTTCGCCTGCATCGATGACAAGCATCTTCAGAGGTTGTGAAGTCTGAATCTTCAGAATCTTATGTTTCACTTATCTGCTTCTTTCCTGTCTTTTTTATTCATTCTTCTCTTTACTTCTCTCACTCTCTATATGCTTGCCATAGATGCAGCCGAAACATCAGGAGAGAATGCCTCTAGAACATGGGCATATAGCCCGAAAAAAACCTACAACAACCCAGTGATTCCGGGCATGAAAGCCTTCGACAATACATTGATCATCTGGAAACTGTGTGCCAAGTTTGGTTGAATTCCAATATTGGTGGGGTTCAGAATGCTCTTTGATTGTAGGTGAACTATAAATCCCAGCAACTACAACTCCCAAATGTCAAGGTCTATTTTCCCCAAATTCCACCAGTGTTCACATTTGGGCATATTGAGTATTTGTGCCAAGTTTGGTCCAGATCCATCATTCTTTGAGTCCACAGTGCTCTCTGGATGTAGGTGAACTACAACTCCAAACTCAAGTTCAATGCCCAGCAGACCCTTCCAGTATTTTCTGTTGGTTATGGGAGTTCTGTGTGCCAAGTTTGGTTCAATTCCATCATTGGTGGAGTTCAGAATGCACTTTGATTATAGGTGAACTATAAATCCCAGCAACTACAACTCCCAAATGGCAAATCACACCCACCCAACCCCCCAACCGCACTAGTATTCAAATTTGGGTGTATCAGGTATTTGTGCCAAATTCGGTCCAGTGAATGAAAATACTTCCTGCATGCCAGATATTTACATTATGATTCATAATAGTAGCAAAATGACAGTTAGGAAGTAGCAACGAATATAATTTTATCGTTGGGGAGTCACCACAACATGAGGAACTGTATTAAGGGCTCACGGCATTAGGGTTGAAAAACACTGGGCTAAGAGCCTCTAGGTTCCCAAACTTTTTAAGTCGATGACTGGTTCATGGTTCTTCAGACTATTGGGGGAGGGAGGAAGACTATAGTTCAGTGGTTCCCAACCTTTTTTTTTTTTTTTTGACCAGGGACTACTCTTAATATTAGTACAAAAAGAGTTACAAATCATTTTTTGGTCAGCTGTTGATTCAGTGTGGTTATTTGGGGTGCTGGTTCAGAATATTGCATCGGATAGACCACATCAATTCTAGTTTCTGATACAGAACATATGCCATCCAATAGTCGCCCACAGAAAGCCATATTTAATAATTAGAGCTGATGTGGTAATCTTTCGTGGGTAGTCAGCCTCTTTCCTCCTGACGTCCCCGTTGCCTTGGCACTATAAGAGGGTTTTGTGAGACCAGTTGCTCTCGTTGCCATGTGGTTTCGAGGCAACAGTGTAGTAACGGTGAGACTGCGGACCATATTTTTGTTCTTGTGGAGCGCTGGTGGTCCACGGACCGCAGGTTGGGTACCACTGGCTTAGGTGATCCCTCGCTGTCTGAGTACGATGGCCTCCCAAGCGTAGTGTCTTGGCGGTGGATATGTAGGTGACTGTGGAGCCCTATTCTTGATCCACATGTTCTTCCACAGTGAAAGCATTGGTCTCTTTAGGGGGCGGTTCACGGTCCCGCAGACTGTTAAGGAAGGGAGGCAAACTGTAGAAACATGAACAAATTCCTCTGCGCACTGCACATTTCTTGTGAAAGAACAATGCCATATTTTAAAAGAAGACCATTGTTAACCATCATAAACTTGCCAAGAGTTCAATGGGAAGTGTGAACCTGCTTTTGGCTGATAAGAGAGTCGCTAAATCGGATTGTTGTTGTTGTGTGCCTTCAAGTTGTTTTCGGACTCAGGGTGGACCTCATTCTAACATTTAGGGCAGGGGCCAGGTCAAGGTCCCTGAAGAGCCACATCTGGCTCTCATCTTGGGAAGCCCTGCTCTAGGTGATGCCCAATGGCCACTATCCAGTGGACATTCGTGGAATTTATTATTATGAAAACAGAATGCAAACAGCGTCTCTGAGCAGATTCAGAGAAGGGCGGTTTGGAGGGAAAGGGAGATGGAGGACAAAACCTATGGGGAAAGGATGAAGGAACTCATCAGTATTTACAGTATTTATATTCCACCCTTCTCACCCCGAAAAAGACTCAGAACGTATCACAGAATACATATATGGCAAACATTCAGTGCCATTATACACTGTCAGGACAGACAACTGTACATAGATAGGAGTGTATATAGGCTTTCCCATCTTCTGCATCTTGGAGGCTGTCTTGGTTTCGGCCACAGGGGAAAGGGGCACAGAGACAGCTTTGGTCGCCTTGGTGGATGACCTCCGCAGAGAACTGGACAGGGGAAGTGTGACCCTGTTAGTTCTCTTGGACATCTCAGCGGCTTTCGATACCATCGATCATGGTATCCTTCTGGGACGACTCTCTGGGTTGGGCCTTGGGGGCATGGTTCTATTGTGGCTCCGTTCCTTCCTGGAGGGTCGCTCCCAGTTGGTGAAGCTGGGAGACACCTGCTCAGACCCCTGGCCTTTGACCTGTGGGGTCCCACAAGGTTCCATTCTCTCTCCCATTCTTTTCAACATCTACATGAAACCGCTGGGTGAGGTCATCCGGAGTTTTGGAGTTGGGTGCCATCTCTACGCAGATGACATGCAACTCTACTACTCTTTTCCACCTAATTCCGAGGAAGCCCCTCGGGTGCTGGATGAGTGTCTGACTGCTGTGGCTGTCTGGATGAGGAAGAACAAGCTGAAGATCAATCCCGACAAGACAGAGGTCCTCCTGGTCGATCGTAAACCGAATCGGGGTATAGGGTGGCAACCTGTGTTGGACGGGGTTGCACTCCCCCTGAAGTCACAGGTCCGCAGTTTGGGTGGCCTCCTGGACTCATCACTGTTGCTTGAAGCTCAGACGTCGGCGGTGGCTGGGAGGGCCATCGCACAATTGAGACCCGTGCGCCAACTGTGACCGTACCTCGTGAAGGCGGATCTGGCCAGGGTGGTCCACGCCTTAGTCACTTCCATATTGGACTACTGTAACACACTCTACGTGGGGCTGCCCTTGAAAACGGCCCGGAAATTTCAATTGGTCCAACGGGCGGCAACCAGATTGTTAACTGGTGCTCCTTATAGGGAGAGGTCAACCCTCCTGTTTAAGAAGCTCCACTGGCTGCCATTCATTTTCTGGTCCCAATTCAAGGTGCAGGTGCTTACCTACAAAGCCCTAAACAGTTTGGGACCCACCTACCTGCATGACCGCATCTCTGTGTACGAACCCACACGATCTCTTCGTTCATCTGGAGAGGCCCTGCTCACGCTCCCACCTGCATCGCAAGCGCAATTGGTGGGGACGAGGGAAAGGGTTTTCTCGGTGGTGGCCCCTCGACTCTAGAACTCTCTCCCTAAGGACATCAGGCAGGCCCCATCGCTAGCAATCTTTAGGAGGAGCTTGAAAACGTGGTTGTTCCAGTGTGCCTTTCCAGAATAAGGAAACGACTAGCATTATGTCCCAACACACTTGGGCATGCAGATCCAGGATATCTGCATGCCCATCCCCCTCCAAACACCCCACCTTGTCATGCCCAGCACTTTTAATTTTAATTATTACATTTGGCCCGTCCATTGTTTTTAATTGCATTATTATTATTAATAATAATAATAATATTATTAATATTATTATTATTAAGGGGGGAGGTGTGTGCTGTCCCTCCACTTTCCCTGCCAAAGAGCTTTGTTCGTAAACTTCCTCCCTGATCGAATCGCCGGCATTTTTCTGGAATTTCCTTATGGGTACCTTAAATACCTGCTTAAGGGGGAGCTCAGGGCGGCTTCACAACAAGCACTTGTTCAGTGCTGTCCCCATTCATAAAAAGACATTTAAAACAATTCATTAAAACATTACATTAATAAGGCACGTGTTTAAAATTACACAGGTATAAAATCCAAGTCCGGGTCAGTCTATTGTCATTGCTATGACTTGAGTTTTATTCTCGATTGCTGCCTCTATCGTTCAAATGCTTGGTCCCGTAACCAGGTTTTGAGTTTCTTTCTAAAGGAAAGCTGGGAGGTAACCAATCTGATGTCACTGGGGAGAGAGTTCCACAGGCGGGGGATCACTACCAAGAAGGCCCTGTCTCTCATCTCCACCAGTCGCGTTTACGTTTGTGGTGGGATCGAGAGCAGGGCCTCTCCAGCTGATCTCAAACTTCATAAGGATTCGTAAGTGGAGATACATTCGGACAGGAAATCTGGGCCGGAATCATTCAGGGCTTTAAAAGTTAAGACCAGTACTTTGAATTGAGCTCGGTAGCAGATTGGCAGAGGGCTTGTATGCTCTCTGTATGCCACTCTGGTGAGCAACATGGCTGCCAACCATTGAACTAGTTGGAGCTTCCAGGCAGTCTTCAAAGGCAACCCCATGTAGAGTGCATTGCAGTAGTCTATTCGGGATGTAACAAGAGTGTGGACCATTGTGGCCAAGTCAGACTTCCCAAGGTATGGGCACAACTGGCACACAAGTTTTAGTTGTGCAAAAGCTCTCCCAGCCACTGCCAAAACCTGGGGTTCCACGCTCAGTGAAAAGTCTAGGATCACTCTCAAGCTTTTTAACTACTCACAATGCTGTTTTTGAAACTGTTAGGTAGGCAGAAGCTGGGCTAAAGGCCGGGAGCTCACCCTGACCTTTTTCATTACTGCAGCTGGCAGTTAACCTGGTGTGTTAAAGCCTGGCCTATGCGGAAGCTTGGAGAAAATGTAGGGGTGGAATAATGTCCCTCTTTAAGTTCCTCAAGGGCTGCCCCAAAGAGGAGGGGGCATGTCGGTTCCTTTCTGCTACAAAAGGTAGGATCAAGTCTAATGGTTTGAAAAGAAAGGAAAGATTTGGTTTTGACATTAGAAGGAACCTCTAGATCAGTGCTTCTCAACCTTTTTAATACAGCGACCCCTTCATACAGTCCCTCATGTTGGGGTGACCCCCCACAACTATAAAATAATTTTCGTTGCTACTTCATAACTGTAATGTTGCTCCTGTTATGAACCATCATGTAAATATCTGATATGCAGGATGTATTTTCATTCACTGGACCAAATTTGGCACAAATACCCAATACACCCAAATTTGAATACTGGTGGGGTTTGTGGGTGGTTGATTTTGTCATTTGGGATTTATAGTTACTGGGATTTATAGTTTGCCTACAATAAAAGAGCATTCTGAACTCCACCAACAATGGAATTCAACCCACGACCAACAGAAAATACCAGAAGGGACCTTGACCATGAGTTTGGGAGTTGTAGTTCACCTACATCCAGAGAGTACCGTGGACTCAAATGATGGATCTGGACCAAACTTGTCACGAATACTTAATATGCCCAAATGTGAACACTGAGGAAAATAGACCTTGACATTTGGGAGTTGTAGTTGCTGGGATTTATAGTTAAGCTAAAAGAACACTCTGAACCCAGTCCAGGATGAATCTGCATCAAACTTGGCACACTACCTACATGACCAACATTGAATACTGGTGGGGTTGGGGGAATGTTTTTGAATTCTGGGAGTTGTAGTTCACCAACACCAAAAAGGAAGAGAAGGACAGGCAGAGAGATCTTCAGCCCTCTCTGCCAAAGGGTTCCTAAGTCCATCAGAAATACATATTTCCTTATGGTCTTTGGCGACCCCTCCATGGGTCCCAACCCCTAGGTGGAGAAACACTGCTCTTCCAAGAGAGACGTCAGGGTCTCCTTCTCTTGGCGTCTTCGAAAAAGGCTGGGCAGCTCCATGCTTTGGATGCTTCAGCTGGAGATCCTGCACTGAGATGAATGGGGTTGGACTAGGTGGCCTTTGGGGGTCCCCATTCTGCTATGCAGGGATACACTACTTCTGAAAGGGATGCCCATTTTATTTACAGTATTTATACTCCACCCTTCTCACCCCGAAGGGGCCTCAGAGTGGTTCACAGAACACATATACGGCGAACATCCAATGTTGTTATACACTGACAAGACAGACAGCTGTACATAGATAGAGGCATATATGGGCCTTTCCCATCTTCAGCATCTTTGGAGGCTTGTGCTCGGTTCCAGCCACTGGGGGGGGGGGTAGGGTTAGGGTTAGGGTTAGGTCCATCTTACCTGCCAAAGACCTTTGTTCGTAAACTTCCTCCTTCATCGAATTGTTGACATTTTACTGCCATTTCCTTATGGGTGCCTTAAATACCTCCCTGCTTTAAAACAGTACCTATTTATCTACTCACATTTGCTTTTGAACTGCCAGGTAGGCAGAAGCTGGGCTAAAGACCAGGAGCTCACCCCAATTCAAACGTCGAACAATTAACCTTTCGATTGGTAAGATTTACTGTAGCTGGCGGTTAACCTGCTATGCTAAAGCCCGGCCAGTCCAGCCTCCTTTTACAGATCTCCAAAAGAGAGTCCACCAGTCATTGTGTTACTAGCACTATTTCTTAAGTAGCCACTCACAGAATGGATTCAAATTGCAGGAAAAGAGACTCCACTGAAACATTAGGAAGAACTCCCTGACAGTAAGAGCTATTCAACATTGCTGATGCCTGGGAGTCCTGTAAAGTCTGGAGGTTTTGAACAGAGGCTGGATGGCCATATTTTGGAAGGGCTTAGCTTGTATTTTCCTGTCTGGTGAAATGTGGTTGGGCTGGATGGCCCTTGGGGTCTCTAGGATTCTATGTTCTTCCCATGTTGCAAAGCAGAAAGCTCCGCAATCCCCCTCTCACATGTAGACTCTAAACTCTGTGCATTGTTCTAGTGCAAAATTGCTTTTCATAGAGGCTTCTAGGAACACAATTCAGATATTCTGTCTAGGCTAGGCTTGTGCATTCAGGGTAAACTTTGATGCGTTTCATGTCCTGGCTTTTGGTGGGGGCCCCGATCCATTTTTTGGAAACCTCCCAAAATCGGGAGGGCTGATATCTGTTTTTGCTCTGTTGTGCCGAAACATCAATTTCCTATCAGCCTATTTGGGGGGGGGGGGGGGGTGTCCCCCAGGCTCCACTTCCCGTCATTTCAGGCATTTAAGCAGTTTTCCTCTAGAGGAGAGACGCTCAGCTACAGGAAGGGGCGCGCTTTAAGGAGACTTCTTATCTGTTTCTACTCTAGAGGAGAGGCACTCGGCTGCAGGCAGGCATCTGGATCTGCACATCACACATGCAATCTTTCCAAGGCAAGGCTAGTTCTGTTTCTTACTCTAGAGGAGGCACTCAGCTGCAGGCAGGCACACATGCTTTCTGGGCCTGCACTCCACACACACACACTTTTTCCAAGGCAAGAAGGCAAGTTGTCACTTTTTTACTCTAGAGGAGGTGATTGCCTGTAGGCAGGCTTATGAGCTTTCTGGGCCTGCTTGCCACAAACACCCACTTTCCAAGGCGAGGAGGCTAGTTTTGTTTCTTACTCTAGAGGAGGTGCTCAGCTGCAAGTAGGTGCACACACTTTCTGGGCCTGCATGCCACACACGCACTCTTTCCAAGGCAAGGAGGCTAGTTTTGTTTGTTACTCTTGAAGAGGTGCTCAGCTGCAGGTAGGTGCACACACTTTCTAGGCTTGCATGTCACACACGCACTCTTTCCAAGGCAAGTTAGCAAGTTCTGTTTCTTACTCTAGCGGAGATGCTTAGCTGTAGGTAGGTGCATGCACTTTCTGGGCCTGCACGCCACACACACATTCTTTCCAAGGCAAGGAGGCTAGTTTTGTTTCTTACTCTAGAGGAGGTGCATAGCTGTAGGTAGGTGCACGCACTTTCTGGGCCTGCATGCCACATATGCACTCTTTCCAAGGCAAGTTGGCAAGTTCTGTTTCTTACTCTAGAGGAGGTGCATAGCTGTAGGTATGTGCACGCACTTTCTGGGCCTGCATGCCACATACGCACTCTTTCCAAGGCAAGTTGGCAAGTTCTGTTTCTTACTCTAGAGGAGGTGCTCAGCTGTAGGTAGGTGCACACACTTTCTGGGCCTGCACACTATACACACTCTCTTTCCAAGGCAAGGAGGCTAGTTTTGTTTCTTACTCTAGAGGAGGTGCTCAGCTGTAGGTAGGTGCACGCACTTTCTGGGCCTGCACGCTACACACACTCTCTTTCCAAGGCAAGGAGGCTAGTTTTGTTTCTTACTCTAGAGGAGGTGTATAGCTGTAGGTAGGTGCATGCACTTTCTGGGCCTGCATGCCACATACGCACTCTTTCCAAGGCAAGGAGGCAAGTTCTGTTTCTTACCCTAGAGGAGGTGATTGGCTGCAGAAAGGCGTGCATGCATTATGGGCCTGCACGCCACACACACACTTTTTCCAAAGCAAGGACACAAGTTCTGACTTTCTTACTCTTGAGGAAGCTCTTGGATGGAGGCAGGCATGTGGGTTTTCTGGGCCTGCACGCTCCACACACGCGCACACACACTTTTCAATAGCAAGGAGGCAAGTTCTGACTTTCTTACTCTCAAGGAAACATGGATGCAGGCAGGCACTCGCGCTTTCTGGGCCTGCACTCCACACACACTCTCTTTCCAAGGCAAGGAGGCAAACTCTGACTTTCTTACTCTAGAGGAGGCGCTTGGCTGCAGGCAGGCACACACACTTTCTGCGCCTACATGCCACACATGCACACTTTCAAAGGCAAGGAGAAATAGAGCACCACGTGCTCTTATTAGGCAATTCACACATTTTTATTTCTCCCACCACTGAGATCAAAATAAGCCGCTGGCAGTGAAAATAGAAAAAGCAAGCAAGGCTTTACATGTATAAATTAGACAGCTGAACCACAAGACAAAAAGCTTTGGAAAGTCGAAATGCAATGTGTATATTCGTGTTTTGGCTTGTATGAATAAAAAAGGGGATACAGGCAGTCCTCAAGTTACAAACACGAAAAGTTCTGTATGTTTGTTCTTAAGCTGAATTGGTTTATACATTGGAACAGGAAATTTTTAAGTATAACTCCAGCCAAAGATCTATACACATAATAAAAATGAAAATATGTATGTATGTGGGTGGCTGGGGTGTCCTTTTACCCATAGGCTCCCACTCCCATGAATAGCTATAGCTCCCACTATTTAGGAGACACCAAAGGCCCTCCCTCCAATGACATTGCAGGTTATAGAGAGTGCCGTAAACATGTCCAAGAGCCCTGCCAATGTCCTCCTCAAACACCATACTGCCCACCACCCAAGTCAAGGCTTCCATACAGGGACAATTACATCCTATATTTTCTGTTTTTCCTCCACCACAGACTTCCCAGTGTTTTTTACTCTTTCCAGTGGTATGGAATTTGCATAACCCCACCCACTGCCTCTTCCTTAACCCTTTCTTATTTGTTTCTATGGTACACATCAAGCAGAGGAATTGATCAGCAGGTGAACATACTAGAGAGGTTTGGGGAGAATTCATCATGATTTATAGGAGTTGTAGGTACTGGGATGTATAGTTCACCTGCAGTCTAAGAGCACTCAACTCCACCAATGATGGACCTGGAACTAATTTGGCACACAGAACCCTCATGACCACCAAAAAATACTGGAGGTCTTTGGGGAAAATTCCCCTTGATTTGGGAGAGTTGTAGTTCACCTACATCCAGAGAGCACTGTGAACCCAAACACTGATTAATTTGAACCAAACTCGGCACACATACCCAATATGCCAAAATTTGATCACTGGAGGGGTTTGGGAGGAACTGACCTTCCTTTCTGGGAAATGTAGTTCACCCACAACTAGGGAAACCGATGATGGACTTGAACCAAACTTGGCACACGGAATCCCCATGACTAACTCAACCTAATGGAGGGGTTTGAAAGAACTGATTCACCATAGTGGGAGCTGTAGTTTATCCTTCAGCCAGAGAGTACACTGAAGCCCACCTGTGATGCATCCAGAGCAAACTTGCCCGACATAACAAACTTTAAGTACTGATGGAGTTTCTTGGGATTAGCCTGGCATGATGTGAGTTGTAGTTCACCCACAACCTTATGTATTTTCTACAATTAAAAATTTACTTTTTCAAATTACCTAGGCAAACCTGGGTAACAACACACACACACACATACTAGCCATCCCTTGCCACATGTTACTGTGGCCCACTCTGTGTATATGCGTTTTGTGTGTGTATGTATGTGTATATGTGTTTTGTGTGTGTATGTATGTGTATATGTGTATATATGTGGGTTTTGTGCATGCGTTGTAATGTATTTTTTATTTTTTGGCTTTTTATGTCTCTTCCACTGTGTTTTTCAGTGTTTTATGAGTGATGGTCACTCATTGGCCTGATAGGTGTATTGTGACCAAATTTGGTGTCAATTCATTCAATGGTTTTTGAGTTATGTTAATCCAACAAACGAACATTACACATGTATGTATGTACTAGCTGTACCCGCCATCGTCGCTGTGGCCAACCTTCCATCCCTCTTTCTCTCCTTTTTTCTTTCTCTCCTTCCTTCCTTCCCTTCCTCTTTCCTTCCTTCCTCCTTTGTCTTTCCCTTCTTCTTTCTCTTCTCCTTTCTCTCCTTTCTTCCTTCTCTGCCTCCTTCCTTCCTTCCTTCCTTCCTTCCTTCCTTCCTTCCTTTGCTCTTTGGTTCCATCTTCCTTCTCGCTTTCCTTTCTTCCCTCTTTCTCTCCTTCTTTCCTTCTGTCCTTCCTTTCCCTTCTCCTTTCTCTCCTTTCTGCCTTCTCTGCTTCCTTCCTTCCTTCCTTCCTTCCTTCCTTCCTTCCTTCCTTCCTTCCTTCCTTCCTTCCTTTCTTCCTTCCTTCCTTTGCTCTTTGTTTCCATCCTTCCTCTCTCTTTCCTTCCCTCCCTCTTTCTCTCCTTCTTTCCTTCTCTCCTTCATTCCCCCTCCCTTTCCTTCCTTCACTTTTTTCTTTCCTTCTCCCCTTCCTTCCTTCTCTACCTCTTTCCCGCATACTCCCTTTTTCTTTCCCTTCCTCCTTCTCTCCTTCCTTCCTTCTTTCTGTCTGTGCTTTTTTCTTCATTCCCTCATTCCTTCCCTCCTTCATTCCTTCCCTAGACATAGGCCAGAAAAGAGTTGGGCTCGAAGGCAGCGCTTGAGAGAGGTGCGTCCCTGCTCTCTGCAGAGCAAGAGCTCCACAGTTAGTTAGCTGGGCATCTGCATCTGTATTGTCATTTAGCTTTTGGGGGTTTTAAGTCCTTTCTGCTGCTTTTTGGGTTTTTTTTTTAATGAGTGATGGTCACTCATTGGTCTGTTAGGGGTGTAGTGTCCAAATTTGGTGTCAATTTGTCCAGTGTTTTTTGAGTTATGTTAATCCCACAAACGAACATTACATTTTTATTTATATAGACTAGCCATCCCCAGCCACGCGTTGCTGTGACCCAGTCTGTGTATATGTGTTTTGTGTGTATATATGTTTATATGTGTGTATATATTTGTATATATATTTGTGTATATACGTGTGTTTGCGTATATATGTGTGTGTGTGTGTGTTTGGTTTTGTGCATGCATTCTAATGTAGTTTTTATGTTTTGGCTTTTTAAGTCTCTTTTGCTGTGTGTTTCATTGTTTTTATGAGTGATGGTCACTCGTTGGCCTGATATGTGTATTGTGTCCAAATTTGGTGTCAATTTGTCCAGTAGTTTTTGAGTTATGTTAATCCCACAAACTAACATTACATTTTTATTTATATAGACTAGCCGTCCCCTGCCACGTGTTGCTGTGGCCCACATGGGGGT
Organism: Anolis sagrei ordinatus; assembly: GCF_025583915.1. Lineage (NCBI taxonomy): Eukaryota > Metazoa > Chordata > Lepidosauria > Squamata > Anolidae > Anolis > Anolis sagrei. The sequence goes on from NW_026847771.1 coordinate 56,746,244, forward strand.
TCTGTGTGGGAGGTTTGGCCCAATTCTATTGTTGGTGTGGTTCAGAATGCTCTGCGATTGTAGGTGAACTATAAATCCTAGCAACTACAACTCCCAAATGTCAAGATTCTATTTTCCTCAGACTCCACCAGTGTTCACATTTGCGCATATTGAGTATTCATGTAGAGTTTGGTCTTAATCCATCACTGTTTGAGTCCACAGTGAACTCTGGATGTAGGTGAACTACAACTCCAAAACCAAAGGACACTGCCCACCAAATCCTGCCAGTATTTTCTGTTGGTCATGGGAGAACTGTGTGCTAAGTTTGGTTCAATTCCATCGTTGGTGGGGTTCAGAATGCTCTTTGATTATAGGTGAATCCCTGCAACTACAACTCCCAAATGGCAAAATCAATTTTTTTTGAGTGAAGGACATACATTGGGTTGTTAGGTGTCTTGTGTTCAAATTTGGTGTCAAGTTGTCCAGTGGTTTTTGAGTTCTGTTAATCCCACAAATGAACATTACATTTTTATTTATATAGATGTATGTATGTATGTATGTATGTATGTATGTATGTATGTAAAAATAAAGCTTTGGGTAGCATAGGGAAGTGTTAACACCCCTGTGGTGTTTCCTTTGTTGTCTGTGTCCCTGTTCAGAATCTTTTCCCTCGCTTACTGTACCTGTGATAATTGGATTTTGGAAAATTTTGCTTGTGAAAACAAGGATTGGAGATAAAGCTTCAGTGGGCACACCTTTCCCCCATGATAATAAATCTTCCAGTATTGGATTCCCTTCTGAGGCAAATAGTTATCTCACTTCCTGTTGTCTCAGCCACACTCTTAACTATGAGTAATTTGCAAGTCAGATGTCTGTAACTTGGTAACTGCCTGCAATTGACTATCATGCTCAAGGCCATGCAGAGCTATTGCTTCCCGAGTGGAGAAGAACTGTGATACAGATCATGAAACAGTGACTGGATGGGCATCTTTCAGGGGTGCTTTAGTTGTGTATTCCTGCATGGCAGGAGGGGGTTGGACTATACAGCCTTTCCAGCTCTGTGCCAAACAACATCATAGCCAAGACAAGACTCAATCCCGATCAATCCCTAGCCAAAGCCTCACCATCTTTATGGCCCTTTTCACGGTTGCTTGTGTTTCAATTTCCCTTTCCTCGGAGACTGAGGAAATCTTTATGGCTGGCCAAAGGTCAGAGAAATGAAAAGTGCAGCTATCAAATCTCTCCGAGGTGTTCAAGAGACCAAAAAAATACACCCCCAAGTTCCAGTAACTGTCAGCAAAATCAAAGTTTTTGTGATGTACAGAGCAGAACCTTCAATGCCTTGTTGTCATTGCTCTGACGTATGAGTGGGAGACCTTCAAGAAGATAACCTTTCCATGTTTTGAGCATTTTTCTGATTTCTTGATTCGTTTTCATTTTTGACAAAGATGTTTTAGAAACCTTTTCAATGTCAAATAACCTCAGTTGAGTCACCTTGGCTTTGTGTCTCAATTGAGATAAAAGTGAATAAGAATACCAATAATAAGACCACAGTATCCTTCTGGGACGCCTTGCAAGAATAGGGCTTGGAGGCACTGTTTTGCAGTGGCTCCGGCCCTTCCTGGAGAGTCGTTCCCAGAAGGCATTGTTTGGGGTGGTGCAGTGGGTTAACACCTTGTGCTGGCAGGACTGAAGACTGACAGGTCGCAGGTTCGAATCCGGGCAGAGGCGGATGAGCTCCCTCTATCAGCTCCAGCTCCTCATGCGGGGACATGAGAGAAGCCTCCCACAAGGATGATAAAAACATCAAATCATCCGGGCGTCCCCTGGGCAACGTCCTTGCAGATGGCCAATTCTCTCACAACAGAAGCGACTTGAGCTCCTGACACAACAAAAAAAAATTGTTTGGGGACACATGCTTGGCCCCGCAGCCATTGTCCTACTCAGTATTGTCCCCCTTGTTATTCTACATCTACATCGGGAGAATCTTTGCACAATTAAAACTCGTGCGCCAACTGCGACCATACCTCATGAAGTCTGACTTGATCAGGGTGGTCCATGCCTTAGTTACCTCTAGACTGGATTATTGCAATGCTCTCTACGTGGAGCTACCCTTGAAGACGGCCCGGAAATTATAACTTCTCCAAGGGTTGGCAGCCAGATTAATAACAGGGGCGACTTACAGGGAGTAGTCAACCGCCCTGTTTGAAGAGCTCCATTGGCTACCATTCATCTTAAGGTCCCTGAGTATGCATGCCCAGTGTGGAACACATCTCTGCCACGCTAAAACAGTAGATGTGGCTCTTAATAAGACATGCCGCATTATCACAGGGTGTCTGCGCCCTACACCACTGGAGAAATTACACTGTTTAGCCGGTATTGCACCACCTGACATCTGTCGGGAAGTAGCAGCCAATAGTGAAAGGACCAAGGCAGTGACATCTCCAGCTTATCCCTTCTTTGGGTATCAGCCAGCACATCAACGACTTAAATCAAGAAATAGTTTTCTAAGATATACAGAGACACTCGCTGGAACACCTCAGCAAGCGAGAGTCCAAAAGTGGCAGGCTCAAACCCAAAACCTCAACCAATGGCTGATACCAAATGAGAGACTCCCCGCTGGGCACACAGAAAACTGGGCAACTTGGAAGGCGCTGAACAGACTGCGCTCTGGCACCACGAGATGCAGAGCCAATCTTAAGAAATGGGGCTACAAAGTGGAATCCATGACATGCGTGTGTGGAGAAGAGCAAACCACTGACGACCTGCTGCAATGCAGCCTGAGCCCTGCTACATGCTCAATGGAGGACCTTCTTGCGGCAACACCAGAGACACTCCAAGTAGCCAGATATTGGTCAAAGGACATTTAATCAACTACCAAGCCTGCAAATTTTATGCTTTGTCTGTTTGTTTGTTTTTGTTCTGTTAGAAATGTAATACAATCATCTGGTTGCCCCTGACATGATAAATAAATAAATCATCCGGTCCCAATTCAAGGTACAGGTTCTTACCTACAAAGCCCTCTAAACGGTTTGGGACCCGCCTACCTTCGTGATCGTATCTCTCTCCATGAACCAGCCCGAACTCTTTGATCTTCGGGGGAGGCCCTCCTTTCGCCCTTGCCAGTTTCTCATGCTCAAGGGAGAGAGACTTTTCCTCTGTGGCCCCCCAACTCATTGTCCGGAGAGATTAGGAATGCCCCTACTTTAGAAACCTTTAAAAAGAATCTCAAAACCTGGCTCTGCCGTTGCGCTTTCGGAGAGTAGTCACATAATCTTATGCTATCGCTCCCTCAACGTTCTTGTTCTAGGAGTACACCCCCATCCCCTTTTAAGAAGGTTTGTTTATTTCTCTGTCTCTCTATGAGTTCTCCCTTACAAATAGTTCTGCCCCTTTATCTCACCCTGAGTTTTTAAATCATTCTATGTACATGCGGCCCGCTCACTGTCATTATGTTTGGTTTACTGCAATGGAGTGGTCCATGCCTTGGTCACCTCCAGATTGGATTACTGCAATGCTCTCTACGTGGGGCTGCCCTTGAAGACGGCTCGGAATCTCCAACTGGTCCAACGATCAGCAGCCAGGATGCTAACTGGGGCCCCTTACAGAGAGAGGTCAACCCTCCTGTTTAAGGAACTCCACTGGCTGCCGTTTATATTCCGAGCCCAATTTAAGGTGCAGGTGCTTACCTACAAAGCCCTGAACGGTTTGGGACCAGCCTATCTGCGTGACCGCATTTCCATCTACGAACCCACGCGGTCACTTCGGTCATCTGGTGAGGCCCTGTTCGTGATCCCACCGGTGTCGCAAGCGCGCTTGGTGGGGACGCGGGACAGGGCCTTTTCCGTGGTGGCCCCCCAACTCTGGAACACCCTCCCCAAAGACCTTAGACAGGCCCCTTCATTGGCTGTCTTCAGAAAGAACTTAAAAACCTGGCTTTTCCTATGCGCCTTCCCAGATTAGGAAATCTCCACTACCAAGTCCCATAAGCACTTTACCAGAACCAATGATTGTTGCACACCCCACATCGCACTTGCCCTAGAAGCCCTTTATACACCTCCTGTCACATCAGCACTTTTAATTCTTGTACCCATCTTTTGGCCCGGCCCAGTTCTATTGTGTTTTAGTGTATTGTGCCTGTTGTTTACTTTGCTTTATTTTGTTTTTAATTGTTTGATTTGCTTGATTGTTATGTTATGTTGTGTTGTTGAGGCCTCGGCTTGTGTAAGCCGCATCGAATCCTTTGGGAGATGCTAGCGGGGTACAAATAAAGTTATAATAATAATAATAATAATAATAATAATAATAATAATAATAATAATAATATAAATAAAGATTATTATTATTATTATTATTATTATTATTATTATTATTATTATTATTATATCAGCGTTTCTCAATCTGAGGGTCGGGACCCCTGGGGGGGTTGCGAGGGAGTTTCAGAGGAGTCACCAAAGACCATCAGAAAACATATATTTCTGATAGTCTTAGGAACCCCTTTGGCAAAGAAGGCTGACGATCTCTCCGCCTGTCCTTCTCTTCCTTTTTGGAAACATATGGGGAATCCTCCCACTAAAAGCCCTCCCCTGCTGCGATTGGCTGGCCTCTCAGTTGGCTTTTCTGAGACTTCAAGCAGGGAGGGGAGAGCAGGTATGCCCAGTGCACGGCAAAGTAGTGAACATGTGGGGGAGGGGAGAGCGTGTGAGGCTGAAGGGAGGCTCATGCCAGCAAGTCCCTTCAAGGCATGGGGGCTCCATGTGGGAAGTTCGGCCCAATTTTATCCTTGGTGGGGTTCAGAATGTTCTTTGATTGTAGATGAACTATAAATCCCAGCAACTACAACTCCCAAATGTCAAGGTCTATTTTCCCCCAAACTCCACCAGTGTTCACATTTGGACATATTGAGTATTCACACCAAGTTTGCTCCAGATCTACCATTATTTGAGTTCACAATCCTCTCTGGATGTAGGTGAACTACAACTCCAAAACTCAAAATCAATGCCCACCAAACCCAACTTCCAAATGACAAAATCAATCCCTCCCCAACCCCACCAGTATTCAAATTTGGGCGTATTGGATATTTGTGCCAAATTTGGTCCTGTGAATGACAATACATCCCGCATATCAGGTATTTACATTACAATCCACAACAGTAGCAAAATTACAGTTACGAAGTAGCAACAAAAATGATGTTATAGTTGGGGTTCACCACAACATGAAGAACTGTACTGAGGGGTTGCGGTATTAGGAAGGTTGAGAAACACTGAGGCTGCTGGGAGAGACCATCTGGAGTTTTGGAGTTCAGTGTCATCTGTACGTAGATGACATTCAACTCTTATCACTCCTTTTCTACCTGCTGCTAAGGAGGCTGTCAGGTCCTGAACTGGTGTTTGGCGGTTGTGATATGGATTAGAGTGAACAAATTCAAATTGAATCCAGACAAGACAGAGGTACTCCTGGTCAGTCGCAAGACCAAACAGGGTATAGGGATACAGACTGTGTAGGACAGGGTCCCACTGCCCCTGAAGACACAGGTTTGCAGCTTGGGAGTCCTCCTGGACTCATCACTCATGAATCGCCTGAAAGGCTGAGAAGGGCGGTATATAAATACAGTAAATAAATAAATCACTGAGCCTGGGGAGCATTTGCACAATTAAAACTTGTGCGCCAGTTGCGTCTGTATCTTGGGAAGTCAGACTTGGCCACGGTGGTCCATGCTCTGGGTACATTCCGAATAGACTACTGCAACGCACTCTATGTGGGTTTGCCTTTGAAGACTGTTCAGAAACTTAAAGTAGTCCAACGGGCAGCAGCCAGATTGCTCACTAGAGTGGTGTCCAGGGAACACACAAACCCACCCCTCTCATCAGCTCCAATGGCTGGCTGCCTGCTACCGGGCACAGTTCAAAGTGTTGGCTTTAGCCTATAAAGTACCAAACCGTTCTGGTCCAGCTTACCTGTCTAAATGTATCTCTCCCTATGAACCATTTCGGAGGTTAAGATTCTCTGGGGAGGCCCTGCTCTTGGTTCCACCTCCTTTGCAGGCACGATTGGTGGGGACAAGGAACAGGACCTTCTCAGTGGTGGCTCATCGGCTATGGAACTCCATCCCCAGGGTGATCAGATCAGCCCCCTCCCTCCTGACCTTCAGGAAGAAAAACTTAAGACGTGGCTTTGAGACGAAGCGTTTGACAAGTAACTGGAGCAGTGCAATAAGTGACTATGAAACAATGTGATTGACAAATGGAACAGCCCTGGATTATGTTTTGGTTGGCATGATTTTAATTGTTGTTTTTAATAATTTATGTTTTAATTGTTTGGTATGAATTGCAATTGTTTATTGGATAGATGTGTGTGTGTCATCAAATTGCTGCCTGTTGTAAGGCCACCTTGAGTCCCTTCCGGGGTGAGAAAGGCGGGATATAAATATGGTAAATAAATAAATAATAATAAATACCCTTCTCTGGGTGCATCTGCACTGGAGAATAAATGCAGTCGGGACCCATTTTAAATTATTTGTATTATTATGCCTTGCCTCCATGCTGAGCAGTCCTGGGAGTTATAGTTTTCCAAGGTCCATACCCTTCTATGGGTGCACCTGCATGGGAGAATCAATGCAGTCAGGACCCATTTTAAATGTCATTATTATTATTATTATTATTATTGACACAAAAGCACAGTATGTCACAGCAAACGAGATCTCTGTGCTGGATTTCATATCACCGTTCTCTTGGTGCATTTACAGCAGTAGTTCTTAACCTGTGAGCCGTGGACCACCAGTGGACCGTGGGGACAAAAATCTGGTCCACGAGTCTCCTTCCTCTTTATTTTATTTTATTTATTTTATTTTCGCTCGTTTTGCACCGCCTGCCACTCTTTCCCTATCACTGACCATGGTATATGTTCTGTATCAGAAACTAGAGCTGATGTGGTCTATCCAATGTAATTTTCTGAATCGGCATCCCAAACCAAATCTAAAGTTGACCAAAAACTGATTTGTAACCCTTTTGGCACTAATGTTGGAGAGTGGTCCCTGGTCAAGTAGTCCCTGGTCAAAAAAAGGTTCGAAACTTGGGTCATGGTGAGCTCCTGGCCTTTAGCCTAGCTTCTGTCTACCTAGCAGTTTCAAAAACAGCAATGTGAGTAGATAAACAGGTACTGCTTCAGCAGGGAGGTATTTAGGGCACCCATAAAGAAATGCCAGAAAGATGCCAGTGATTCAATCAAGTAGGAAGTTTACAAACAAAGCTCTTTGGCAGGGAAAGTGGAGCGACAGGACATACAAACACACATCCTGTCACTGGAACCGAGCACAACCTCCAAGATACAGAAGATGGGAAAGCCTATATATACCTCTGTCTATGTACAGTGGTCTGTCTTGACAGTGTTTAATGGCATTGAATATTTGCCGTATATGTGTTCTGTGATCCACTCTGAGTTCCCTTCAGGGTGAGAAAGGTGGAATATAAATACTGTAAATAAATAGATAAATACCTCAGAGAAGCAGTAATAAATGGAAGAGTGCTAAAGCATCACCAGACACTCCAGGAACCACTTAGAGGTCCACAGCATTGCCATGAGATCTCCATGGCAACATTCTGCACTCCACGAATGATGGAGTTGAACCAAGCTTGGCACGCACAACTCCCATGACCAACAGAAAATACTGCAATGGTTTGGTGGGCATTGATCTTGAGTTTTGGAGTTGTAGTTCACATACATCCAGAGAGCACTGAGGACTCAAACAATTGTGTCATCCGCAACCAGAACATTGTATTACATTTCTAACAGAACAAAACAAACAGACAGATAAAAAACAAAAACAAAAAACACAAATTTTGCAAACTTGGTAGCTGTTAAATGTCCTTTGACCAGTATCTGGCCACTTGGAGTGCCTCTGGTGTTGCCGCAAGAAGGTCCTCCATTGTGCATGTGGCAGGGCTCAGGGTGCATTGCAGAGGTGGTCAGTGGTTTGCTCTTCTCCACACTCGCATGTCGTGGATTCCACTTTTTGGCCCCATTTCTTGAGGTTGGCTCTGCATCTCGTGGTGCCAGAGCGCAGTCTGTTCAGCGCCTTCCAAGTCGCCCAGTCCTCTGTGTGCCCAGGGGGGAGTCTCTCATTTGGTATCACCCATTGGTTGAGGTTCTGGGTTTGAGCCTGCCACTTTTGAACTCTCGCTTGCTGAGGTGTTTCAGCGAGTGTCTCTGTAGATCTAAGAAAATGACTCAAACAATGATAGATCTGGACCAAACATGGCACAAATACTCAATATGCCCAAATGTGAATACTGGTGGAGTTTGGGGAAAATAGACCTTGACATTTGGGAGTTGTCGTTGCTGGGATTTATACTTCACCTACAATCAAAGAGCATTCTGAACCCCACCAATGATAGAATTGGGCCAAACTTCCCACACAGAACCCCCATGGCTTGAAAAGACTTGCGGCGTGAGCCTCCCTCCAGCCTCGCACGCTCTCCGTCGCTCTCACAAGTGCACCTCACTGCCATGCACCGAGCACGCCTGCTCTCCCCTCCCTGCTTGGAGTCTCAGAAAAAGCCCTCCCCTTGGCCGAGGGGCTGGCCAATCACAGCGAAGGAGGGCTTTTGGTGGGAGGATTCACCTTCTGTTTCCAAAAAGGAAGAGAAAGAAAGGCAGAGAGATCTTCAGCCTTCTCTGCCAAAGGGGTTCTAAGACCATCAGAAGTATATGTTTTCTGATGGTCTATGGTGACTCCTCTGAAACCCACTCGCAACCCCTCTCCCAGGGGTCCCGACCCCCAGATTGAGAAACGCTGCTCTAGGAGCTACTCAGAGGTCCACAGCATTGCCATGCAGACGTAGTGAGGTCTCCATGCCAACTTTCTCCCTTCTCAGAGCTGGAGAAGGGAAAAATACCTGGGCAGCATATATATTTACCAAGGTTTCTAAACTGGTGCCCTGCTTCAGACTGGGTCTCTGGTGAGCAGAGACTGGACACCCCCCCCCCCCCCCCCCCCCCCCCCGCTCAGTCATGAAACCCACTGGGTGACTTTGGGCAAGTCACATTCTCTCAGCCTCAAGAGAGAGCAATGGCAAGCCTCTTCTGAAAAAATCTTGCCGAGGAAACTTTGTGTTGCTATAGGTTGGAAATAACTTGAAGCTATGCAGTAACCATCACCAGTCGTACTTAGCAAGTATGCAATTCTTGTTTACGTGACCATACGCTGGTTGCCAGAACCCCCAGTGGTGCAGTGGGTTAAACTGCTGAGCTGCTGAACTTGCTGACCAAAAGATTGGCAGTTCGTATCTGGGGAGCGGGGTGAGCTCCCACTGTGAGCCCTAGCTTCATTGTTGTTTTATCATGCTTTTATCTATTTTGTTCTCCTGATTTATTTATTTATTTATCGTGTCAGGAGCAACCAGGCATTTGTATTACATTTTAAACATTTTTAATTTTGTTAAAAATGTAAATGTTCTCCTGATTGAAGGATTTTAATGTTTGTATTCTGTTTGTAAGCCGCCTTGGGTCCGTGTTGCTGAGAAAGGCGGAATAGAAATATACTGAGTAAATAAATGAATAAATAAATGGCCAAATTTGTAAATGTGGCTGGCTGGCTGCAATTGTTTCCTATTTCCCAGTAGGTTGTTTGCTTTTCTTCATCCTCGAATGCAAGAATGAAGACTTGCAAAAGTTTCCTCTCTACTAGGAAGAAAATCCCTCAAATGAAAATTTGAGGGGTTTGCCCCCTGGTGGCACAGCAAGTTAAACTTCTGAGCTACTGAACTTGCTGACCAAAAGGTTGGCGGTTTGTATCTGGGGAGCGGGGTGAGTTCCCACTGTGAGCCCTAGCTTTTGCCAACCTAGCAGTTCGAAAACATACAAATGTGAGTAGATCCAGCAGGAAGGTAACGGCGCTTTATGCAGTCATGCTGGCCACATGACCTTGGAGGTGTCTATGGACAACGCCGGCTCTTCGGCTTAGAAATGGAGATGAGCACCAACCCCCAGAGTCAGACACGACTGGACATGTCAGGGGAAAACCTTTACCTTACACTGGTTGTCAGAGACACAACCTCCTGATCTTTTTAAAGGATGGAAAACAGTTCAACTTTTAACTTTCGAAAGCCATTTTTATAATAAAATAAAGTATGGAAAGCCATATGGATTAAACTAGTTCTGAACAGCTGCTAGAAGCCCAGCAAAAAAAGGGAGCCTGCCTGATTTCCCTTGAGTGGGAGTTTGGGAAGAATTAGAAGCCAAGGGAGACAGATGGATCTTTAAAGCCTTCAGTGAGCAAGCAAAGATGGGCTCAGGCCACACAGAAGAGACTTTTAAAAGGGGATTGCCACAGATAAAACCCCTTCTTTCTCTGAGTAAGCACTATGCAAAAGGAACCATAATGTTCAACAATAAATTAGATCCTGGAAAGTTGCTTGGAAACTGCCTCTCATAAATAGCTTGAGAGAGCCCTTTTCCCATCTCAGATGGAACCGGGCATCGATTTGCCATTTCCCCCAAATTCCCCGCAAGAGAGGTGTTTGCTGGCCTCTTCTTGATCTGAACGTAATCTCCATGTAAACACACATTTGCCCATTCGCTTGGCAGGGAGGGAAGCGAAAGGGGCGCAGGTCGGAGCGAGGCAGCGCTTTTCGGCCTCCAAAGCCGCTTAAAGGTTTAAATCTCTTTAGAGGCCCCGTTTTAATTAAAATACTATGACCAAACAGAAGCCAGGAGTGCCTTTAGGGAAGATGAGGTGAGGAGAACAGGAGCCTTTGGCGATTCCGCAACCGATCGCAGATGGCCAGCCTTCCTAAGCTTGCCATGACAGGACAGAACGGCAATGCAGCCCCATGGCTTTTGCGTGCTCATGCGCTCGTATGCCCAAAATTCCCCAGTTACGAGACCCATGCAGCCCTCAAGGTTGGACTGCAAGGCTCAATATTGCTCTCATGCTCAGGGTCAAAGGTAAAGAAGGCTGGGAGTCCAGCGGGATCTGGAAGCAGTACGATTCCTAACTCTGACTCATATCACAGTGTTACTAGAAAGTAAAGTCGGACCTCCACATCTGTGGGTTTGCCTTCTGCAGATCTAATTATTTTATAGATTGGATGAAAAAGAGAGTTTTCTAGAATGATAACAGTTTTGTTCTGATTCACAAGATTAATCCTGACAAGACAGAGGTCCTCCTGGTCAGTCGCTCATCTGACCGGGGTATTGGGTGGCAACCTGTGCTGGATGGGGTTGCACTCCCCTTGAAGTCCCAGGTCTGCAGCTTGGGGGTCCTCCTGGATTCAGCGCTGACTCTTGATGCGTAGGTGTTGGCGGTGGCCGGGAGGGCCTTTGCACAATTAAAACTTGTGCACCAGCTGCGACCATACCTCGTGAAGCCTGACTTGACCACGGTGGTCTATGCCTTAGTTACCTCTAGATTGGATTATTGCAATGCACTCTACGTGGGGCTACCCTTGAAGATAGCCCGGAAACTACAACTAGCTCAACGTTCAGCAGCCAGATTAATAACTGGGGCGAATTACAGAGAGCGGTCAACCCTCCTGTTTAAGGAGCTCCATTGACTGCTGTTCATTTTCTGGTCCCAATTCAAGGTACAGGTCATCACCTATAAAGCCCTAAACGGTTTGGGACCCGCCTACCTTCGTGACCGGATCTCCCCCCACAAATTGGCCCGCTATCTTCGATCCTCGGGAGAGGCCCTCCTCTCGCCCCTTCTTCTCCCACAGGCCCAATTGATGGGAACGAATATTATTATTATTATTATTATTATTATTTGTTGTGTCAGGAGCAATTTGAGAAATTGCAAGTCGCTTCTGGTGTGAGAGAATTGGCCACCTGCAAGGACGTTGCCCAGGGGACGCCCAGATTATTTGATGTTTTT
>NW_026847771.1:56760594-56857850 GCF_025583915.1 Anolis sagrei ordinatus
ATACCATAGCTGGACACAATGCGTTCGTGGGAGTTATAGTTTCCCAAGATACATACCCTTCTCTGGTACCGGGATTGTGGCGCAGCTGGCTAAGTGTCAGCTGCATTAAGATCACTCTGACCAAATGGTCATGAGTTCGAAGCCAGCCCAGGTTGGAGTGGGTTTCCAACCAATTGTGTGTAGCCTGTTGTCGACCTTTGCAATCCAAAAGACAGTTGCATCTGTCAAGTAGGAAAATTAGGTACCACCTTAAAGTGTGGGGAGGCTAAATTAACTGATTTATGAGGCCATAAAGAAGACTCCAGCAAAGCATTCCAGCAGGGAAGCATGTGGGGAATGCGGAAGTGCTTCATCAGCGTCGCAGATGGACGATGAAAGCAACAGCTCCCCTGGCGGCCATAAAAAGTTAAATAGCCTCTGTGTATGTCTGTATATGTTTGTATGTCAAAAATTGGCACTGAATGTTTGCCATATATGTGTACACTGTAATCCGCCCTGAGTCCCCTGCGGGGTGAGAAGGGCGGAATATAAAAACTGTAAATAAATAAATAATATCTGGGTGCATCCGCACTGGAGAATAAAAGCAGCAGAGATTCATTTTTGTTGTTGTTGTTATGCCATGTCTCCATGCTGAGCAGTCCTGGAAGTCATAGTTTCCCAAGGTCCATACCCTTGTCTTGGTGCGTTTACAATATGGAATGAATGCCCTTGCACCCCACTTCGAATGCCATGGCTCCATTCGATGGAGTCCTTCTGGGAGTATAGTTTCTCAAGGTTCATACTGGGTGCATCTATACTGTGGAATGAATGCCATCAAACCTTAATTGAAATGCCATGTCTCCAAGAGATGGTCTTGGGAATTATGGTTTCATGAGCCTTCTCTGGGCGCATCTACACCATTGGTTCTCAACCTGTGGGTCCCCAGGTGTTTTGGCCTAAAACTCCCAGAAATCCCAGCCAGTTTACCAACTGTTAGTATTTATGGGAGTTGACGGCCAAAACATCTGGGGACCCACAGGTTGAGAACCACTGATCTACACTGTGAAATGAAGGCAGCTGGACCTTACTTTAAATACTATAGCTCCATACTATGCAGTCCTGGGAGTTATAGCTTTTCAAGATCCACACCCTTCTCTGTGGGGCAGCCGAGATAGAGAGGGGGTTCCACTGAGAACACGGGGGAGGGATGGTGGGCAGTGCCTAGCAATTACAGTGTGATGGCAAATCCGCTGAAAGAATGCTGAGTACAACTGAGTAACACGGATACATCTAACAGTGTGATGAAAGTCGGGAAATCATGTGTTTCATTTCAAAAGTGAGTATGACTGAGCTCTATTCTACCAAACACTTCCCTGCTTCAATGTGATGAACTCCCTAGAGATGTCTAGAAAGATAACAGTTTTGTTTCGATTCATGGTTTTTCACTTTCACAAGGATCCTGTGCCCCTAACTCCAGCAAATTTGGGGGGATGACTTTACTGTAGAATCAATAACAATTTGAGAAGTCAATTTGTTGGGAAACTTTGGCGTTCCCTCCTTATCTTGTTTCAAAACAATTGGGGTTTTGATAGGACAGAATATCCATGGTGAGAAATACCTTTGAGTATCCAAGTACTAGACCCAGGAAAGGTTCTGGGGCCATCAGCCATAGAAAGATTTGCTTTCTCTACTAAATCTATAAACCTCTAGGCGTCGTCTAGTCCTCCGTGGATACAGAGGGCAGTCTGTCTTATTTTTTTGCCAACTTTATGAATGCACCTCTTTGCATCCTTGCCTCTTTAGGGGAGCCACCTCGGTTGTCTTCAGCTGCGAAGAGAAAGGGACTCAGGTCCAGTATGCAGCCAAAATACTGAAGAAAACCGTGAGTGTAAATCCTGTCTTCTCTCTTTCTCCATCCTGTCTCTCCTTCTCCTTCTCCTTCTCCTTCTCCTTCTCCTTCTCCTTCTCCTCCTCCTCCTCCTCCTCCTCCTCCTCCTCCTCCTCCTCCTCCTCCTCCTCCTTCAATAGTTAGCTAAATATTTCCCTGCAAACCAAAGTAAGATTATAGTCCTCATGATCCTGGTTAAAAAGCATGGGCTGAGATCCTAGATTATATGAATTTATAGATGCATAGATGTGCCACAGAAGCTCAACAAAAACCCATTAGTGAATTGTGAAGATGAACAAGAGGACATTTTTGAAACGATATACCATATTTACTCAAAGATAAGCCAAGTTTTTCATCCCATTTTTTGAGCTGAAAAAGCCTCCCTCGGCTTATAATGGGGTCAAGGCCGGGCAGCGAATCCTGAAGGCCATTGCTTGGTATATATGATCTATTACTCTCTCCTCTTATATAATAATAATAATAATAATAATAATAATAATAATAATAATAATAATAATCTTTATTTGTACCCCGCTCCATCTCCACAATGGGGACTCGGTGCAGCTTACATGAGGCCAAGCCCAAAACAACAATTACATGAAATAAAACAAAACAGAAAACGCAAATAATAAACAGTAATAATGCAATTACATAAAACAAAAGACAACATAGCAATATAAAATTACAATAAACGCAATCACAATAACATTGGATAGCTATATGTAATGGATAAAAGAAAACTGGGTAGAAACAGATTAAAAACTCAGGCGAGATAAACACGAGATAAACAAGCACAGGTTATTTGTGGAGGAGAGCTGGTTTTAGTGGAGGTCGTGAAGCAAAGTTTTCCTATAGGGGGGAATGGACTCCAATATCCCTTAAACAGTGTGTTTTCTTTTCCATTCAAAAGGAGGGAAGGAGGGAAAGGAGATATATTTCATGTCCTCCTTATTTGTATGGCTCTTTTTCAAACCCAGGCAAGTAGCCGGGGGGGGGGGGGGGGGGTTGGGGGCTTCAGCCCCCCCACCTGAAATTCTCATGGTGGTCCGCAGAAGGCCTTACTGGTACATTATTTAAACTGTTATGTTTATTCATATCATGATCTGGTCACCATACTCAATATATCCCATATGCATGGGGGTATAGGGGTAATGATACAAAAGGTTTGCTAGTGTAGACCCTCTTTCACTCAGACTCAGCCCCCCCCCCCCCCCCCCCCCCCCCCCCCCCCGGAATTGAAATCCTGGCTATGGGCCTGTTCAAACCCATCCAATTTTCTGGGGGTTTTGTGTGTGTATCTAAATGTGTTAACTTGAAAGTGTTCACTGCCCTTTGCAAGCTCTATAGATCTATAAATATGTTTCTATATGTTTCTCCTGAAGTCTTTGCCAATCATATATATTCATTGATCTTATAAAAGCATTTTCCCCTGAAATATTTGTTAATCTCTCCTACAGATATATAGACATTGCACCTGCAAGCCTTTGAAGTCCCTATGTACCTATATATCTGTATCTATCGATATACATTAATTTTTACATGAATTTTCCCCTCGTATGTTTGCAGGTCTTTGCAAATCCTATACACAAATAACTATCTAGAGATTTACATGTACCTGTATATCTGTATCTATATATATAGTAAAGGTAAAGGTTTCCCCAGACATTAAGTCTAGTCATGTCCAACTCTGGGGGGTGTTGCTCGTCTCCACTTCTAAGCAAGTGGAGACACCTCCAAGGTCATGTGGCCAGCATGACTGCATGGAGCGCCGTTACCTTCCCGCAGAAGCAGTACCTATTGATCTACTCATATTTGCATGTTTTTGAACTGCTGGTTGGCAGAAGCTGGGGCTAACAGTGGGAGCTCACCCTGTCCCCCGGATTCAACCCACCAACCTTTCAGTCAGCAAGTTCATCCGCTCAGTGGTTTAACCCATTGTGCCACCAGGGGGCCCATTCCATATGTATACATTATTTCCTCACTGGTTTCCAAGTCTTTGCGAATCCTATATAGATATAATTATCTATAGAGAGAGAGATGTCCAGATAGATAGACATGAATATAGATATATAGGGCTTTCAAATATTACAGAGGGAAATGCACACACAAATATATGTTTCAGAGGGAAATGCACATGTGAAATTAGTATATATAATTATAGATCTATATATAGCTCTGCATTGTTTATATAGGCATTGAATGTTTGCCTTTTAGTATGTTGGAAGCCAGCCTAAGTCCCCATGAGGAGATAGGGTAGGATACAAATTATTATTATTATTATTATTATTATTATTATTAAATTATTGTTGATACCATATTGTTTTTGTTGACCCCACTGTTCCACTTTCAGAGCTAGTTGACTGTTTTTCTTTGAAATACTGTAAATATTCCAAAACATTTAATTTACAGATGCCTTAATTAATGTGATTTTATTAGTATCTATTTTTATTTTGAAATTTGCCAATAGTCGCTGCATTATACTCAAGTCAATATTTTTTCCCAGTTTTTTGGGGTAAAAGTAGGTGCCTAGGCTTATATTTGGGTTGGCTTATACTCAAGTATATAAGCTACCTTCAACCCCACCACCACCACCCACTATCTATCTATCTATCTATCTATGAAAGTATATATGCATGCATGTTTTGCAAAAGCTCCTACATAGCTTGATGGATCTCAGCCAAAATTGGTACACATACCTTTCATGATCCAACTTAAAATACTCATGGGGTTCCAACAAAAAGATCAACCCCATTTGGGTGTAGGACCCCAAAAATAAATAAATAGGTATGCATGCAATGCTCAGAAGCAATTACCATGGAGATATTGCCATGGAGACCTTCTAAAGGAGGCCTTCTCAGAAAGGCCAGGCAAGGATAAGTGAGCTGGAGATTGGAGAAACGCGTCATTAAGATAACAACATTCAAGCAAATGATTCAGTTCTCTTATATACTGTTCTGATTTATTGGTGTCCCTACGTTTGAAATCTTCAGATTGATAAGAAGATCGTTCGAACCGAAATTGGGGTTTTGCTGCGTCTCTCGCATCCAAATATTGTAAGTAAGATCATTCTGTCTCACATTAAAGGAGGGTGGATTTTCTTGGGAGCCAACTTTGGCTCAGGTGTTTGAAGCTCATCACGGCTGACAACAGACCCTGAAAAACCCTAGAGGGCTTCCCAGAGGCCATCTAGTCTAAGCCCCCTACTCAATACAGGATCTCCAGCTAAAGCAAGTAGATGCCCAGCCTCTTTTGGAAGGCCCAACACCACCTCTCTAGTGAATCTGCCCCATTGGCCAACTACTATTGTCAATTAAGGGGCATTTGTGGGCAATTTGTGTGCAGTGGTGGGCCTCACAGCCTACCACCATTTCCAGGGGGTTAATGCAACCCCTTTGTCCCCATACTAGCCCTGTTCAGCTTTATAGGAACTCCTTAAGGTTGTCATTTCCCCACTTTTTGAGGACACTTGCTCAGACAAGGGTTGTGACTTTATTTCCCAGCAGAGAACACTCGATCTCTTCCAGCTCATCTTGGCTGACTCTTCTAAATCTATACACATAATAAAAGTGAAAATATGTATGTGTGTGTGGCTAGAGTGTCCACTTACACAGACAAGCTCCTGCCTCCTCAAACAACTATAGCTCCCATTACTCAGGAGACACCCATGGCCCTCCCTCCAATGACATTGCAAGTTATAGTGAGCTCCATGAACATGTCCAAGAGTCCTGCCAATGTCCTCCACAAACACCACACCCCCCACTACCCACAAGAAGGCTTTCATATGGGAACCATTCCATCCTCGATTTTATGTGTTTCCTCCACCACAGGCATCCCAGTGTTTCTGACTCTCTCCGTTGGTGTTGAATTTCCATGGCCTTGCCCACTGCCTCTCACTTAATCCTTTCCTATTCTTTTCTATGACACACTGCAAACAGAGGAATTGATTAGCAACTGAACATACTAGAGAGGTTTGGGGAAAATTCACCATGATTTGTAGGAGTTGTAGGTACTGGGATGTATAGTTCATTTGCAATCAAAGAGCACTCTGAATGCCACCAATGATGGACCTGGAACTCACTTGACACACAGAACTCCTATGACCAAAAAACAAAACAAAACTGGAGGTCTTTGGAGCAATTTATAAGAGTTGTAGTTCACCTACATACAGGCTCTAGGAACCCAAACAATGATGGACATGGAAATTTGGCATGCATACCTGATATGAACACATTTGAATAGTGGTGAGTTTTGAGGGGAATTGGCTTGGACATGTTGGAGTTGTAGGTACTGGGATTTATAGTTCACCTGCAATCAAAAAGCACTCTGAACTCCATCAAAGATGGAATTGGACAAAATTTGGCAGAGCCCCCATGACCAGCCAAAAATACTGGAGGTCTTTGAGGGAAATTCACCTTGATTTGGGGGAAGTTGTAGTTCACCTACATCCAGAGAGCATTGTGAAGCCAAACACCGATGGATCTGGACCAAGCTTGGCACATATAACTGATATCCAAAATTTGGGGTTTAGAGGTAAACTGACCTTCCTTTCTGGGAGTTGTAGTTCACCCACAACCAGAGAAACTATGTCCTCCACCGACGATGGACCTGGACCAAACTTGGCACACAGAACCCCCATGACTAACTCAACCTACTAGAGGGGTTTGTGGGGACTGACTCACCATAGTGGGAGTTGTAGTTCATCTTACAGCCAGAGAGCACACTGAATCCACCAATGATGCATCTAGAGCAAACTTGCCTAACTTAGCAAACTTTAAGTACTGATGGAGTTTCTTGAGCTTAACCTGGCCTGACGTGAGTCGTAATTCACCCACAACTTTATGCATTTTGTTCAATTAAAAATTGACTTTTTCAAATAACCCGGGCAAAGCTGGGTACCTAAGCTAGTTGAAAATATATAGCAAACCCTTTTCAAGGTAGTGCTACCATCTATGGAGACTCAGAAGAAGCCCACTCAGGCAGAAGAGGAAGAGTCAGGCCCCTCTGCTACAGGTTAGAAGAACAATCCTCCGAGCCCCCAAGGAAACAGAAGGTAGAGAGGATGGGTCCCAAAGCTCCTTCGTGGATCTTTTGCTGTCTTCTCCCAAGGAGACAACCTGAGAATGCTAGAATTAAATACAGCTGGAAAGTGGGTTGGCAGCGGAGAGCTCTGGCGACTCGTTGGGAGGAACAGTCCGTTTCCTAGCTACGCTCTGTGTTAAGGCTCCTAGTTCAATTTGCTTTACAGCTTGTGGATTATTTCAAGAGTTGGATAAAGCCGGCAATAACAGGAGGGGTATCTCACTCTTGACCTTGGCCCCTATTATTCTCCTTTTCCCTGATTCTTCATGGCCTCTTCTTATCTAAACTGAGCTTTCTACCAAATCCATAGACTATGTCCAGCTCAATTCCACTATAGTTAAAGCCAGGGCAGAATCAAGGGGATGGATCTCCTTCAGAGGGAGTCGTTCAGGACCTTGGAGAGTAATGGTTTGCTGTTGTTGTGGCCTTCAGGTCATCTCCAACCCATGGAGACGCTAAGGCAGTGGTTCTTAACCTGTGGGTCCCCAGGTGTTGTGCCCTACAACTCCCAGAAATCCCAGCCAGTTTACCAGCTGTTAGGATCTCTGGGAGTTGAAGGCCAAAACATCTGGGGACCCACAGGTTGAGAACCACTGCGCTAAGGAGAACCATTTCGTCCAGGGCTCCCCAAACTTTTAAAGCCAAGGGCCAGTTCAGGATCCCTTAGACCAGTGTTTCTCAACCTGGGGGTCAGGACCCCTGGGGGGGGGTTGTGAGGGGGTTTCAGAGGGGTTGCCAAAGACAATCAGAAAACTTATATTTCTGATGGTCTTAGGAACCCCTTTGAAGATTTTATTTATTTGTGACATTTATATGCCGCCCTTCTCACCCCAAAGGGGACTCTCTCCGCCTGTCCTTCTCTTCCTTTTTGGAAACAGATGGCAAATCCTTCCACCAAAATCCCTCCTCCGCTGTGATTGGTCGGCTTCTCAGCCAAGGGGAGGACTGTTTCTGAGACTCCAAGTGGGATGGGGAGAGCAGGCGTGCTGGGCACACGGCAGCATGGTGCGCATATGAGGGCAAGGGAGAGTGTGTGAGGCTGGAAGGAGGCGCACACCAGTGAGTCCCTTCAAGGTGTGGGGGTTCTGTGTGGGAAGTTTGGCCCAATTCTATCATGAGTGGGTTCAAAATGCTCTTTGATTGTAGGTGAATTATAAATCCCAGCAATGACAACTCCCAAATGTCAAGATCTATTTTCCCCAAACTCCACCAGTATTCACATTTGGGCATATTGAGTATTCGTGCTAAGCTTGTTCCAGATCCATCATTGTTTAAGTCCGCAGTGCTCTCTGGATGTTGGTGAACTACAACTCCAAAACTCAAGGACAATGCCCAACAAACCCTTCCAGTATTTTCTGTCAGGCATGGGCGTTCTGTGTGCCAAGTTTGGCTCAATTCAATCACTGGTGGACTTCAGAATGCTCTTTGGTTGTAGGTGAACTATAAATCCCAGCAGCGACAACTCCCAAATGTCAAGATCTATTTTCCCCAATCTCCTCCAGTATTCACATTTGGACATATTGAGTATTCGTGCCAAGTTTGTTCCAGATCCATCATTGTTTGAGTCCACAGTGCTCTCTGGATGTTGGTGAACTACAACTCCAAAACTCAAGGACAATGCCCAACAAACCCTTCCAGTATTTTCTGTCAGGCATGGGCGTTCTGTGTGCCAAGTTTGGCTCAATTCAATCACTGGTGGACTTCAGAATGCTCTTTGGTTGTAGGTTAACTATAAATATCAGCAACTACAACTCCCAAATGACAAAATCAATACCACTACCACCACAACCCCACCAGTATTCAACATGAGAAATGGTATTAAGGGGTCGTGGCATTAGGAAGGTTGAGAGACACTGGCATAGATGCATCCCAAGCTTTTCTATCCCAATGCTGGAAGCTTTGGTGCCCTCACTGAACCCTTTTGTTTTTAAAGAAGGAATCCTACGTAGGCAGCAACTGTCATGTGCACCTTCTTTGGACAAATGACAAAGAGAGCACATTTTGCTACTGCGCCTTATATTAGCTAGAAAATACTTTTCTTGGTTTCAGGGTTCTGAAAATTGATGTGTGCATTAGATTTGAGAGCACATTAGTGTATTTCACAGGAAAGATGTTGGGCTATGATTGAGGCTTCCTTGTTCCTGGGCTCAGGTTCCTTTGTCCCCTTGATAGGGAAGGCCACAGGGCCCTCTGAGATCAGCCCAGCTGGCTTCTGCGCCATATCGCCAACGCCATCAGCATCCCCACAGCCCGGCTGCTGGACGGATGCCGCCTAATCCTCCGGGAAGCTGTTTCTAATCCCTAATAGGTTGCCTTTAAGCTGCAAAGCGTGCCTCTGTGAATAATTTCCCCTTGCGGTGGGTTTGCATGGCACATTACAAAGAGGGCTTCTGGGTTGTGAGTTCGGACTTTTCCAGGAATTGGATGTGGCTCTATAGCGGTGCAGTTAATTTTCTCCCACCAAAGTCCTAACCAGGCCTGATCCTGCATAGCTTCAGAATATCAGGTGGGATCTGGTGCTTTTAGGGCAGTGGGTCTCAACTTTCCTAATGCCATGACCCTTTTATACAGTTCCTCATGTTGTGGTGACTCCCAACCATAAAATTATTTTTGTTGCCACTTCATAACTGTAATTTTGCTACTGTTATGAATCGTAATATCAATATCTGATAGGCAGCATTTTGTCATTTGGGAGTTCTAGTTGCTGGGATTTATAGTTCACCTACAATCAAAGAGCATCCTGAACTCCACCAATGATGAAATTGAACCAAACTTGGCATGCAGGACTCCCATGACCAATTGAAAATACTGGAAGGGTTGGGTGGGTATTGACTTTGAGTCTTAGAGTTGTAGTTCACCTGCATCCAGGGAGTACTATGGATCTGGACCACTGCCCTGAGTGAACCTGGCTTTAGGTGTACGGTGACCCCTCTGACACCTCTCCTGCCCCCCCCCCCCCCCCCGGGTTCCAACACCCAGGTTGAGAAATGCTGCTTTAGGGTGTTTAAACTTTAAATGAGAGCTTTCCAAACATTTCATGCCAATGCATACCTTTTTAAAAATGCATCATTTCACGACACAGTAATTCAGTTTTACAAGTAAACCAAAGATTAAACCAACTCCTTCAAAGAGATACAGACACATACCTAAACTGTAATAATGGGACACATAACAAACAACACATCTTATGAAAAACTTTCATTTATATTTTTAAAAATACATAATTTATTCCTTATTTCAGTGTTGTGTTTGTGTGACACTCCTACACACTGCAGTCAATAATAATAATAATAATAATAATAATAATAATAGCCCAGAAAAACCTACAACAACCCAATAATAATAATAATAATAATCATCATCATCATCTTTATTTATACCCCGCTACCATCTCCCCAGGGACTCGGTGCGGCTTACATGAGGCTGAGCCCAGAATACAACAATACAAGCAATAACAACAACAATACAAGCAATTAAAATCAAACAAGACAATAAAACAATAACATAAGCATTAACAATAGGACAACACACTTTAAAATCTATGGGTCAACGCACTAATGCGTCACAACACACATTTTGAAAAGCTCGGCTCTAAATGATAGGAATAAAACACACAACATAACTAGCTGCTATGTATAGTATTTTAATGTTAATGTTCTTCCCTGCCTTAATTTATGAGTAGAGATAGATATATAATGCAGCCCAAGTTACGAACAAGAGAATTTCTGTAGATTTGTTCTTAAGTTGAATTTGTTTGAAAGACTTTAAAGTATAATTCTAGGTGTGTGTGTATATATATCTTTATATACATACACACACATACATACATACATGTGTGTGTGTGTATAATAAAAGTGAAAACACTGCTTCTCCCTTTACCCTTTCCTATACTTTTCTATGGCACACAGAAAACAGGGGAATTGATCAGCAACTGACCATGTTAAAGAGGTTTGGGGAGAATTCACCATAATTTCTAGGAGTTTTAGATCCTGGGATGTACAGTTCACCTGCAATCTAAGAGCACTCTGAACTCCACCAAAGATGGAATTGGACCAAACTGGGCACACCCCCCCCCCCCCCATGACCAGCAAAAAATACTGGAGGTCTTTGGGGGAAATTCACCTTGATTTGGGGGTTGTAGTTCACTTACATCCAGAGATCACTGTGAACCCAAACACTAAGGATCTGAACCAAGCTTGGCATACATACCTGATATACCAAAATCTGATTACTGGAGGGGTTTGCGGGGGAACTGGCTTTCCTTTCTGGGAAATGTAGTTCACCCACAACCAGGGAAATTGTGACCTCCACCGATGATGGACCTGGACCAAACTTAGTACACAGAACCCCCATGACTTACTCAACCTACTGGAGGGGTTTGAGGGGACTGACTCACCATAGTGGAAGGTGAAGTTTACCCTACAGCCAGAGAGCACACTGAACCCCACCAATGATGCATCTAGAGAGAAAACTTGCCCAGCATGATAAACTTTAAGTACTGATAGAGTTTCTTGGGGTTAACCTGCCATGGTGGGAGTTGTAGTTCACCCACAAACTTATGCATTTTGTACAATTAAAGATGGACTTTTTCAAATAATCCGGACAATGCCAGTCGAACTAATTCAGTCAAAATACAGCAATACAATCAGTTTGAAAAAAGCTAGTAAAACAATTCAGCACCCCCTAAAATTGAGCACCTTTACTGAGACAAGCACTGAAAGGTGATTGCATAAATAGGAGTATAGTGCCTAGATCCAGGGAAGTCATGCACCCCCTCTATTCTGCCTTGGTCAGACTACACTTGGAATGTTGTGTCCAGTTCTGAGTACCACAGTTGAAGGAAGATGTTGACAAGCTGGAATGTGTCCAGAGGAGGGCAACTAAAATGGTCGTCTGAAGAACAAGGCCTATGAGGAGCGGCTTAAGGAGTTGGGCATGTTTAGCCTGCAGAAGAGAAGGCTGAGAGGAGACATGATAATGGCCATGGATAAAGAGATGAGGGGAAGTCATAGGGAGGAGGGAGCAGGCTTGTTTACTGCTGCCCGGGACACTAGAAGGCAATGAAACAATGACTTTAAACTACAGGAAAGGAGATTCCACCTGATCATTAGGAAGGACTTCCTCACTGTGACAGCTGTTCAGCAAAGGAACTCTCTGCCCTGGACTTTGGTGGAGGCTCCTTCTTTGGAGGCTTCGAAGCAGAGACTGGATGGCCATCTATCAGGAGTGCTTTGAATGCGATTTTCCTGCTTCTTGGCAGAATGGGGTTGGACTGGATGGCCCACGAGGTCTCTTCCAACTCTATGATTCTATGATTCTTATCTTAAACTCTGAGAACGGGACGGGTCAGAGCCAGATCTCCTTTTGAAGATCCCGATCAGGAAGTATGAGAATCTAACCTCTGTCCCGCATTGACCTAATTTCATACTACTGATCTTGCTTCTTTTTCCCCAGTGTTATTACAAATAGAAAATGAAATAAAACCAGGAGTGTGTGCGCCTATATATTCTCCCTAAAATCTCCTTGGTTTACTCAAGGAAAAAGGAGGAGGAGGGAAAGGAAAAAATCTCATTCCATTATTTACCCTTGCAACTTCTATCTCCCCTCCCCTGCCAGGCCTTCTGGCTGATAGGAAGCGATAATAGGATTGTAAACTTTTGAAGTTAATAAGGGAAAAAAGATCACGCTGCTGCATCTTGGAGGAAAGTGCTAAGCCTCGCACGGGCGGCGTGTCACCGGCGCTGCAGGGTCTCGTGCAGCCAGTCACCCGAGCAGCAGGCGCCGTGATTAAAGTGGCGTGAAATTCACAGTGTCACCGAAATCTTCAGGAAGCGTGACTTTCCCAGTACCATCCAATCAAAAGTGCATTGGCGCACACTCCCTCTTCGCACCAACCCATTTTAATTCTCTTGTATCGCTGTTGAAAAGAAGCAAATCCAAGGGACAAATCTCTTCTCCCACAAAGGTGCAACGTTTCTCCCTCTTCCAAAATGAGGCATTATTATCCATAGTCATAGCATCATAGAAACCTAGCGTCGGAAGGGGCCGCTAAGGGCCACCTAGTAAAAGCCCATTCTGCCAGGCAGGGGCACCCAACACAAGCCCTCCCAACAGATGGCCATCCAGCCTCTGTTAAAAAACCTCCCAATAAGGGCCATCTTGTCCAACCATCTGCCAGGCAGAAATCAAAGCACTGATGAGAAACACATGTGCAACGTCTATTTCATTGGTTCCCAACCTGTGGTCCGTGGAACACCAGTGGTCCGCAAGAACGAAAATATGGTTCACGGCCTCACCATTACTATACTGCTGCCTCGAAACCACGCAGCAACAAGGCCTCTCTCCATTGGTGTGGAATGTGCATGACCCTGCTCACTACCTCTCCCTTAACCCTTTCCTACCCTTTCCTATGGCACACAGCAAACAGAGAGGAGTTGATCAGCAACTGAACATACTGGAGGGGTTTGGGGGACTGACTCAACATGATGGAAGTTGTAGTTCACCCTGCATCAAGACAGAGCACTGTGACCCCCACCAACAATGGACCACATTTGGCACACAGAACCCCCATGACCAATGCAAAACACTGGAGAGGTTTGGGAGGAATTCATCTTGACTGATAGGAGTTGTAAGTACTGGGATTTATAGTTCACCTGCAATCAAAGAACACTCTGAACTGTGAGAGCCATTCAGTAGTGGAACTCTCTGCCCTGGAGTGTGGTGGAGGCTCCTTCTTTGGAAGCTTTTAAACAGAGGCTGGATGGCCATCTGTCAGGGGTGATTTGAATGCAATATTCCTGCTTCTTGGCAGGGGGTTGGACTGGATGGCCCATGAGGTCTCTTTCAACTCTTTGATTCTATGATTCTATGATTCTATGAAGCACATCAGCGATGGACCTGCAATTAACTTGGCACACAGAACTCTTATGAGCAACAAAAAATACTGGCGGTCTTTGGGTGGATTTGTAGGAATTGTTTCACCTCAACCAGAGAAACTGTGATTCACACCAACAATAGACCTGAATCAAACTTGGCGCACAGAACCCCCATGACCAACTGAACATACTGGAGGGGTTTGAGGGGAACTGACCTTCATTTCTGGAAGCTGTACTTCACCTACATCCGGAGAAGCCGTGACCACCACCGACAATAGACTCTGGTCCAAACTTGGCACACAGAACTCCCATGAACAACTGAACCTACTGTAGGGGTTTCTTTTTTCTAATTACTCCCATGAACAACTGAACCTACTGTAGGGGTTTGAAGGGACTGACACCATGGTGGGAGTTGTGGTTTATCCTGCAGCCAAAGTGCACACAGACCCCCCCCCCCCAATTATGCATCTAGAGCAGTGGTTCCTAACCTGTGGGCCGCAGTCCACCAGTGAGATGTAGTTGCTGGGATTTATAGTTCACCTACAATTAAAGAGCATTCTGAACCCCACCAATGATAAACTTGGCACACAGGACTCCCATGACCAACAGAAAACATTAGAAGAGTTTGGTGGGCATTGACCTTGAGTTTTGGAGTTGTAGTTCGCCTACATCCAGAGAGCACTGTGGATTCAAACAAAGAAGGATCTAGACCAAACTTGGCACAAATACTCCATATGCCCAAATATGAACACAGATGGAGTTTGGAGGAAATAGACCTTGACATTTGGGAGTTGTAGTTACTGGGATTTATAGTTCAGCTACAATCGAAGAGCATTCTGAACTCCACCAATGATAGAATTGGGCCAAACTTCTCACACAGAACCCCCATGGACAACAGTGTTTTCTGATGGTCTTTGGCGACCCTTCTGACACCCCCTCGTGACCCTCCCCAGAGGTCCGACCCCCAGGTTGAGAAATGCTGACTAAGGCCACCCAGTCCAACTCCCTTCACCAGGGAAAGAAAACATAATCAAAGCCCTCTTGACGAAGAACCATCCAGCCATAGATATAGGTAGATATGATTCACACACACACATATATGTATATGACAGATATAGTATCAAAGAGTTGAAAGGGACCCCTAAAGAAGGACAATGATATGTTGCATGTTCCAGAGTAGACAAACCAGACAATCTCCACATCAACACTGACAAAGAAATAACAAGAAATACTCTTTACCCACAAGCATAAAGAAATTACATATATTAGAAACCAACACTTTCTCATTACTTTATTTTCCAGATCACCAGACTGGGCCATAGTAACACCTGGCAGGGGACAGCTTGTATACATACTCACACGTGCACACACACACATATATATGGGGCTTTGGATGGTATAGGGAAGGGTGAACATCCCCGTGGTGTTTGTTTTGTTGTCTGTGCCCGTTTAGAAGATTTCACCTCACTTTCTGTCCCTGTGAGAATTGGATTTTGGAAAAGGATTGAAGAGAAAGCTTCAGTGGAGACCCCTTTCCCCCCTGATATTAACTTTTCCAGGACTGTCTGTATTCATTTGATCCCCGGGGTTGGTGCAGTTCAGGAGTACAATATGAAGTCAAACAATGCCTCCTTTCAAGGCCATTCTTTTTCCAACTGTCCTCCAGTCATTCCTGGACAAGCTGGGTCCAAACTTATCCATTCTTTCCTCCTCCTCTCTACCTGTCCTCCTTTCTTTCTAGATCAAACTCAAAGAGATCTTTGAAACCCCTGTGGAGATTGCACTCATCCTTGAGCTGGTGACAGGTGGTGAATTGTTTGACAGGTAACCTGTGAGAAATCGTGGTTTAACTGGCAGAGTCTTAATAAAAGGTGACTAATTGAGCAAAAGAGGGAAGGAAACAAAGGGGGGAATAGTAATTGGTGTTGTTAATGCCGAAGGGAAACCGTTGGATGGATCAGAAGGAGGGGTTTGCATATGAGCCTTTCTTATATTTCCTGTGCTCAGACTCACACACTAAGGGTTCGCGTTTTGTGAGATAGAAACATTATCCAGTGGGACGCATGTGTTCTAAGCTGAGAGGTCAACATTATATCCAGCAATATTCCTACCATTTCCCTCCTTTAGATCTTTGATTGTTTGCAGTTGGGAAAAATCACAGCACACCAGTTTTGGAAGTGCTGGAGCACAACAGGAATTCCTGATGTGCTCAATGTAAATCATCACAATCATATATATATATATATATATATATATATATATATATATATATATGCCAAAAAGGCTCCTGCATGGCTTATTTATTTATTTATTTGTTTGTTTATTTATTTATCGTGTCAGGAGCAAGCCAAACAGTTGTATTGCATTTTTTAACAAACAAACAAAACACAAAGTTTACAAGCTTGGTAGTTGATTAAATGTCCTTTGACCAGTAGCTGGCCACTTGGAGTGCCTCTGGTGTTACTGCAAGAAGGTCCTCCATTGTGCATGTAGCAGGGCTCAGGTTGCATTGCAGTAGGTGGTCTGTGGTTTGCTCTTCTCCACACTCGCATGTTGTGGATTCCACTTTGTAGCCCCATTTCTTAAGGTTGGCTCTGCATCTCGTGGTGCCAGAGCGCAGTCTGTTCAGCGCCTTCCAAGTCGCCCAGTCTTCTGTGTGCCCGGGGGGGAGTCTCTCATTTGGTATCAGCCATTGGTTGAGGTTCTGGGTTTGAGCCTGCCACTTTTGGACTCTCGCTTGCTGAGGTGTTCCAGCGAGTGTCTCTGTAGATCTTAGAAAACTATTTCTTGATTTAAGTCATTGATGTGCTGGCTGATACCCAAACAGGGGGTGAGCTGGAGATGTCTCTGCCTTGGTCCTTTCACTATTGGCTGCTACTTCCCGGCGGATGTCAGGTGGTGCAATACCGGCTAAACAGTGTAATTTCTCCAGTGGTGTAGGGCGCAGACACCCCGTGATAATGCGGCATGTCTCATTAAGAGCCACATTTACTGTTTTAGTGTGGTGAGATGTGTTCCACACTGGGCATGCGTACTCAGCAGCAGAGTAGCATAGCGCAAGGGCAGATGTCTTCACTGTGTCTGGTTGTGATCCCCAGGTTGTGCCAGTCAGCTTTCGTATTGTATTGTTTCAAGCGCTCACTTTTGCTTGATGTTCAGGCAGTGCTTCTTGTAGGTCAGAGCACCGTCCAGAGTGACTCCCAGGTATTTGGGTGTGCTGCAATGCTCCAGTGGGATTCCTTCCCAGGTAATCCTCAGAGCTCGGGATGCTTGTCTGTTCTTAAGGTGAAAAGCACATGTCTGTGTTTTAGATGGATTAGGGATCAGCTGGTTTTCCCCGTAATAGGCAGTAAGAGCACCTAGAGCTTCGGAGAGCTTCTGTTCAACCATCTCAAAGCTCCCTGCTTGAGCGGTGATGGCACGATCATCAGCATAGATGAAGCTCTCTGTTCCTTCTGGCAGTGGCTGGTCATTTGTGTAGATGTTGAACATGGATGGGGCAAGCACGCTCCCCTGAGGCATGAAACAATGCAGCGAGACCCCCATAACCCAACTTCAAACAATTGAGAAAAAAGAAAGGAAAAAAAGGAAAGAGAGGGATGAGATAAGAAAGAAAAGGAGGGAAGCAAGGAAGAGAAAGCAAAAGGGAAAAGATAAGTAAGCTTAATCAATTTGAACAAACAGTACAAAATGGAAGGAATACAGTGGAACATAAAAATTGGAAAGGAATAACTAGTAAAGTATATAAGATAATAATTCAAATAAATGAAGGAAAAATAAAGAATAACACGCTCAAGGAGGTCAGGGAAGAAGATTTGGGGATGAAAATAAATGAAACGGAGTGGTTACAATTATGGAAATAAAGACATTTGAAAAAATTATCAATACGGGTTAAAGAAAATTACTGTAAGTTAATATGGAAATGGTATCTAACACCAATAAGAATAGCAAATATAAATAAAAACTATTTAAAAAATTGCTGGAGAGGATGCCAAGAATCGGGAACATATATACATATGTGGTGGCAATGTAAATATGCAAGTAATTTTGGGGGAAAAGTATTTAGAGAAATAGAAGATATAATGAATATTAAAATAGAAAGAAATCCTAGTATAGCTTTATTATCAATATATAATAATAAACAGCCGAAAAAAGATAAAGTAGATGTTATTTTTATGCTTATATTATGTGGCTGCTGCAAAACAAACAATATATAAGAAATGTATTGAATTATGATAAAATAAATAAATAATATTTGTTAAAAAAAGAAAAAAAGGAAAATATATGAGGAGAGGGAAGGAAAGAAAAAGAAAAGAGGGAAACAAAGGGAAGAAAGAAAAGACAAAGGAAATAAGAAAAAAAAAGAAGGGGAGAGAAAGGAAAGAAGAGAAAGAAAAGTGAAAAGGGGGAAGTGTGTGAGGGAAATAGAGGAAGGAAAGGGCCACAAAGAAAATGCACACCCAGACAATACTGGGTATATACGCTAATAATAATAGTAATAATAATATGAGGATTTAAAGATCGAACTGCAAAGACTCTGGCACAAGCCAGTAAAGGTGGTCCCAGTGGTGATTCGCACACTGGGTGCAGTGCCTAAAGACCTTGGCCTGCACTTAAACACAATCGGCGCTGACAAAATTACCATCTGCCAGCTGCAGAAGTCCACCTTACAGGGATCTACACGCATTATTCCCCAATACATCACACAGTCCTAGACACTTGGGAAGTGTCCAATGTGGACTCATCTTGTTGTGTTTCTAATAATAATAATAATAATAATAATAATAATAATAATTTCCTCCTAGGATTGTTGAGAGGGGCTTCTACAGTGAAAGAGATGCGGCTCACGTAGTGAAACAAATCCTAGAAGCGGTGTCTGTAAGTTGCCTCATTCCCTTACCATTTTTTGTTCTATCTTCAACCCAAAGACTTCTGCTTTTCTCTAATATTCCATGCGAATGTTTAAAACTGCTCTGATTTTATTGCATACAGCTCTGTGATCCATAGCTATAGGTTAGATATGTCTAATACTGATAATAATACAATATAGTATATAATAATTATGTGTTAAATGTAATACTGATAATATTGCAGGATAGTGGTATAGTACAATATAGGAATATATAATACTAATATTGTGCTATGCTAACAATATAATACATTATATGTACATAATAACTTATAAGCTGTTCTGAGTCCCCTTCCGGGTGAGAAGGACAGGATATAAATGTCGTAAATAAATAAATAAATAAATATGTCTAAAGATTGCCGTTTCGAGACAAGTTGGAAAAAAGGCTGGGCAGCTCCCTGCTGGAGAAGCTTTCACTCAGGCATGGGAAAATGCAGCCCCGGGGACCAGATGTGGCCCTTTGGGCTCTTTTCTCAGGCACTCCTCTCTCTCACCATCCTATCCTTCCTTCCCCGTCTCTTTCCTTCCTCCTTTCCTTCTCCTTCCTTTCCTTCTTCTTCTCTCCTTTCTTCCTTCTCCTTCCTTCCTCTTCCCTTCTTCCTCCTCTCCCTCCTTCCTTCTTTTCTTCCTTCCTTCTCCTCTCCCTCCTCCTCTTTCATCCTTCCTTCCCTCCTTCTCTATCCCTCTTTCTTCTTCCTTCCTTCTCCTTCCCTTCCTTCTTCCTTCCTCCCTCTTTCCTTCCTTTCCTTCCTTTCCCCTTCTCTTCCTTCCCTTTTCCCTTTCCCCTCCCTCTCCTCTTCTTTCCTTCCTTCTCCTTTCCTCTCCTTCTCTTCCCTTCCTTCTTACCTCCCTCTTCTTTCTTCTTTTTTTCTTCCTCCTCTTTTTCTCCTCCTTCCTTCCTTCCACTTTGTCCTTTTCTCTCTTCTTTTCCTCCTTCTCCCCCTTCCCTTCCTTCCTTTTTCTCCTCCTCTCCTCTCCTTTTTTCTTCCTCTTCCTTCCTTTTTCCTTCTCCTTCCTTCTCTTCCTCTTTTTCCTCCTCCTTCCTCCCTTCTTCCTCCTATCTTTCTCCTTCCTCCCCTTCTTTCCTCTTCCTCTCTCTTTTTCTCCTTCACTCTCTCCTTCCTCTTTTTCCTTCCTTTCCTTCCTCCCTTTTCTTCTCCTTCTCTTTCTTGCTTCCTCCCATCACTCTTCTTCCTCTTTTTTCTTTTCCTCTCTTCTTCTTCTTCCCCCTCTCAGATGGAAGGGAGGGGGCGGCAGTGGCACTGGTGATATTCCTGTTCAACTATTTGGCCCCTAATTCCTCCAGGACTCTCTCTTGTTGCCCATATTATTTATTGTCTACATAAAACTGCTTGTCTACAGCAAAGTTTCTTAATCTGTGCTTTTCCAGGTGTTTTGGACTTCTCAAAGGGTGTCCCATTGAGGAGGAGGAGGAAGAAAACTGACTTCCTGCTGCTCTAGGGACCAGGTCACAAGGAAGCAATGGGTTCAAATGGCAGAGAAAGAAATTTAACTGAAAAGATTAGGAAGAACTTCCTGTGAGTAAGAGCAGTTGGAGAGTGCTATAGGTTGCCTTGGAGTATGGTGGAGTCTCCTTCTCTGGAGGCTTTTCCGCAGAGACAGTCTATTGGGAGTGTTTTGATTTTGCCTTCTTGCATGGCAGGAGGTTGAACTGGATGGCCTTTGGTGGTCTCTCTTCCAGCTCTAGGATTCTATATCAGGAGTAGGCAATACGGGTCTAATAGATACACTTTTTCTCTCCTGTCCACTAACTCATCCTGACCAAGGCCAACCCTTTTAGGATCCAAACATTTCCCATCTTTCCTTCACATTCTGCCTCTAAAAGAGGACCCACCCACCCCACTCTGGCCTGCCATGCAGCCCCCAAGTTAGAAAGTTTGCCCATGCCGGCTTTAGCTGGAGACCCATCACAGAACAGCAGGTTAGACTGCATGGCTCTGGGCCACCTTCCAACTTTGTGGCTCTAGGATTCCAACCCAAACTCTCCTCACCAAGGTCTCAAATTCTATCCCAATTTTCTGTCATCACGGAGCTGCGCAACCCACCCTCCTCCCTCTTTCCAGGTGTGTAGAGATTTCCCCCCTCATATATGAACTGTCAGTATCCTTTAAAGCTCCCCATCTCCAATCTCTAAAACCGGCAAGCTGTGAAATTAAGATTGGCACCAGCAGCTCCCTCGACTGGTAATACAATTTGCATGGCATCTGTTGTTTGTTTGGGGCAAGAAAGCAGCTGTTTGGGGCCGCCGGGCCATTGGGAAGGAAGGGCAGTGGGGAGAGCTTTCATCTTCCTTTCTTCCTTTGGTGTGGCATGGGGCAAACTGGCCCCACAAGGGTTAATCATTCTGCCACAGCTCCTGGTGATGACTGACCCAATCACTGGCCAATCAGTCATGAGCATCAAGGTCAGCTGACCTTGATAGAGATCAGCTGACAGCAGCAGGCCATATAAAACCCAGGGCACAGAAGCCAAAAGAGAGAAAAGATGTAGGGGGAATAAATAAACTAACTACAGTTATGTGGGATTTCGAAAACGCAATTCCATGAAGCCTGGTTGGTGGGGGCGAGGGACAGGGCCTTCTCGGTGGTGGCCCCCTGCCTCTGGAATGCCCTCCCCAAGGAGATAAGGCTGGCCCCATCCCTCACCTCCTTCCATAAAAACTTGAAGCCTTGGTATATCCGGCCTTCGATAATGACTAGTCTCAAGCCCTTTGTCCAACAGTTAGGACTTGGCCTTGTACCCCATCCGTTCCCCAGTTCCTGGTCATCTGAGGGCACCTTTTCTTCCGTCCCAGACCTTTTTATAGTCCTTTAATTGGCCCTGAATTGAGTGGCCCCGGTCCCCTAGTAGGGCCGTTGTTGAGACCGAGCCTTGTACTATAGTATTCAGCCAGCCCCATTTTTTTCCTTCTCCTTGGCCCAGCCCATTCCAAATAGTCCAGGCCCCTTATTGAAATCTTTGCCCCTGGCAGCTTAACTAGGATGAAGAAGAGAGCAGAACTGGTTTTAAATTGATTTTAATGTATATGTTGTGTTAACAGTTTATGTCTATGTTTTTGTTTTATATTGTATATTTTTGTATTATTTTGCTCTGAGTCCCCTAGGGGAGATAGGGCGGTATACAAATAAAGTTTTATTATATTGTTGTTATTATTATTATTATTATTATTATTATTATTATTATTATTATTATGTCGCAGGACCTTTTATTATTTATTTATTTATTTAGGGCTTTTATATCCCGCCCTTTCTCAACCTCCGCAAAGGGACTCAGGACGGCGAGCAAATCGGCACCCATGGCGCCCACATCAAAACATGAATATACAATTTAACAACAATATAATAAAACAGCAATATAAGCAGTATAAACAGTATAAAACCATATGAACAATATAAAAGCAGTATAAAAACAAACAACAAACAGTCAGCAGTCACCGATTTAAACATTATCCAGGGGCAGTCCATCAGTTCTATATAGGTCAGCACGTTAGCAAGTCAGCCTACTCTCTAAAAGCCTGATCCCATAGCCAGGATTTTACTTGTTTCCGGAAGGACAAGAGGAGTGGTTCTCAACCTGGGGTCCCCAGATGTTTTTAGCCTACAACTCCCAGAAATCCTAACAGCTGGTAAACTGGCTGGGATTTCTGGGAGTTGTAGGCCCAAAACATCTGGGGACCTCAGATTGAGAACCACTGGACAAGAGGGATGCAGCCAATCTAATTTCACTCAGGAGGGAGTTCCATAGCCGAGGGGCCACCACAGAAAAGGCCCTGTCCCTTTTCCCCACCAAATGCGATTACGACAATGGGGGGACAACAAGCAGGGTCTCGTCTGATGATCTTAGGGCCCTAGGTGGCGCGTAGCGAGAGACACGTTCAGACAAATAAACTGGGCCAGAACCATTTTGAATATAAAGAGGCAGTTAGCCTTTGTCTTCTGAAGCTGAGGGACTGCGGCTTGTCCAAGGTCACCAAATGGGTTTCATGGCCGAACATATCTCCCCCTATGAACCACTTCGGAGATTAAGATCTTCTGGAGAGGCCCTGCTCTTGGTCCCACCTTCTTCACAAGCATGGATGGTGGGGACAAGAGGCAGGGCCTTCTCAGTGGTGGCCCCTCAGCTGTGGAACTTCCTCCCTAGCAGCATTAGAGTGGCAGGTTAGAACCCAGAATCTCAATCAGTGGCTTATACCAGATGGGAAACTCCCCCCTGGGCACAAAGAAGACTAGGTAACTTGGAAGGTGCGGAACAGTCTGCGCTCTGGCACCACGAGATGCAGAGCTAACCTTAAGAAGTGGGGCTACAAAGTGGAGTCCACAACATGCGAGTGCGGAGAAGAGCAAACCACAGACCACTTACTACAATGCGGTCTGAGCTCTGCCACGTGCACAATGGAGGACCTTCTCACAGCAATACCAGAGGCATCCCAAGTGGCCAGCTTCTGGTCAAAAGGACATTTAGCATAATGCCAAGTTTTTAACTTTGTAGTTTTTTATAACTCAATTTGCTTTTTTATATTCTCAATTCGCTTCTGACACGATGAATAAAAAATTATTAATCTGTCCACATTTTGTGCACCTTTTACTGCTGAGTCAATTGAGTTTTTGGACCACAATAAAATTTAGATTGATTGATTTATTGATTGACTGAACTATATATATATATGTATATGTATATGTATTTGAAATTAATTTTTATTGAAAGGGTTTATGGTTACATGGAAAGTGGGGGAATATTGTGAAGAAGATAGAAAAGTAGGGAAAAATAGAGTAAGAGAAGTTGCCAGGATGTAGAGAGGAAGAAGATGGGGGGGGGGGGGATTATAATAATAATAATAATAATAATAATAATAATAATAATAATAATAATAATAAAACTATATTTGAATTAAGTCCTCATTTTGGTCTTGTAAGAAGAAAGTGCTCCTGGGAAGTCAGATCTGTAAAAGGCCAGCATAGTTGTTTATTTTGGCCAATATTCAAATGTTTTTTCTCTCTCTGTTTCTTGCAGTATTTGCATGCGAATGGTGTGGTCCACCGTGACCTCAAACCAGAGAACCTCCTCTACGCAGATCTCTCTCCAGATGCCCCCCTCAAAATAGGTAAGACAGGCAACACCTTTGACAAACTCCAAGCTTTAGGGCTCTGCCCCAGAATCATCAAAACCTGTATCACCTCGCCCCCAAGAACTTTAGGAGGCAATACCACCATCTCAATGTGTCTGTTATTGCTGATTTTCCAAAACCTTTGCCTCAAAATAATTCCCAACACCTCAGTGTTTCATATTTGGGGTGTTTCAGACACAGGAGAGGTATTTTTATTTGGAAACAAGACACAGAAATACTTCACTCACCCCTTGTCTCTGTTTCTTTCCAGGGGATTTTGGGTTATCCAAGATTGTGGATGAGCAGGATACTATGAAGACTGTGTGTGGCACTCCGGGATATTGTGGTAAGGAGGAGCTAGTAAGAGGAAGAAGAAAGAAAACCATTGTTGTTTATTGTTTCTTAGCTGAACAGAAGTCAAGAGTGTGATGCTGCAGCTAAAAAGAGCCAAGATGCATCTAGTTTACAACAAGAGGAGTGTAGCATCTGGGTCACAGAATCATGACATTGGCAGAAAGCACAAGAACTATCCTGTCTGTTGCACTCTGGGCCTGAAATCACCTTTGCACCAAGCACCACACAAGAGTCCAGTAGTACTAACTAAACGGTTTATGGAAGAAAGCAGTTATA
This sequence comes from Anolis sagrei ordinatus, assembly GCF_025583915.1. Classification (NCBI taxonomy): domain Eukaryota; kingdom Metazoa; phylum Chordata; class Lepidosauria; order Squamata; family Anolidae; genus Anolis; species Anolis sagrei. The sequence goes on from NW_026847771.1 coordinate 56,785,080, forward strand.
ATAAGGCAAAAGGCAAAGGTACAGAATGTGGGATCCTGGCTTGATAGCAGTACATGTGAAAAAGATCTTGAAGTCTTTGTGGACAAGAAGGTGAACATGAGCCAACAATGTAATGTGGCGGCTAAAAAAACCAATGGGATTTTGGCCTGCATAAATAAAAGTATAGTATTTAGATCCAGGGAAGTCCTGCTACCCCTCTATTCTGCCTTGGTCAGACTACATCTGGAATACTGCGTGCAATTCTTGGCACCACAATTGAAGGAATGTGTCCGGAATGTGTCCGGAAGAGGGTGACAAAATGATCAAGGGTCTGCAAAACAAGCCCCAGGAGGAGCGGCTTAAAGAGCTGGGCATATTTAGCCTTCAGGAGAGAAAGCAGAGAGGAGACATGATGAGGGCCATGGATCAAGAGGTGAGGGGAAGTCATAGGAAGGAGGGAGGAGGCTTGTTTTCTGCTGACCTGGAGACTAGGACGGAACGGAGCAATGGCTTCAAACTACAGGAAAGGAGATTCCACCTGAACATGAGGAGGAACTTCCTGACTGTGAGAGCTGTTCAGCAGTGGAACTCTCTGCCCTGGAGTGTGGCGGAGGCTCCTTTTTGGGGGGCTTTTAAGCAGAGGCTGAATGGCCATCTGTCAGGGATGCTTTGAATGCGATTTTCCTGCTTCTTGGCAGGGGGTTGGACTGGATGGCCCACAAGGTCTCTTCCAACTCTAGGATTCTAAAAGGCAATGTTGAAAAAGCGATAGGAAAAAAAGCTTTTAAAAGGCAAAAACCAAATATCAAAGTTCTGTCCAAAGGTGACAAGGTATGTGGGGAAAACAGGAATCAAAACATAGGGATAAATACATAAACAGGAACACAGGAGCTTCTTCCAAAACATGAATCCATGAACACAAGACTTTCCCAAAGATCTTAGATGTAGACTTGAACTTGAAACAGGAACATGACCCAAGATGTAAACTGTAAATCAGCGTTGCCTGCTTTAACCATTTCAGTAAACAGCACTTTAAGACTTTGACATCTTGCTTGTTTCAAGGATTTCTCAAAAAGTCTCGGTGACCTCCGTAATCTGACGCCCTCCTCTCGGAGATCGAGTCTCATACTCCTACTGACCTCAGGTGTTTTCCCAGATGAAAGATCTTTCCCTTCCAGTTCCTTATCTTCCGTTGCCAAAGAACGGAGGTTGGAATCCCAAACACCCTCTCCATCTCCTTACGGCTCTGAAACCGTTTTTTTCTGACCAGACACAAACCCATCCTCCCAAACAGAATCATGATCCAAAATCCCCTTATTTCCCACACTGGAAAGTCCATCATTTCGCACAACTTCTGACTGAACAATCTCCACACCTTCAGCCTCTGGCTGAACCACAGCACTGCCCTACCCCCGTTATGCAGGAAAACGCAATCAAAGCACTCCTGGCAGATGGCCATATAGCTTCTCTTACAAAACCTCCCAAGAAGAATTCACCGCTACAACATTCCAAGGCAGAAAATCCCACAGCCGAACAGCTCTTACAGCTCAGGAGGTTCTTCCTAATTTTTAGGGATCGAGGAAAGGGAGAGTATGTGGCATAATCTATATCAGTGGTTCTCAACCTGGGGTCCACAGATGTTTTTGGCCTACAACTCCCAGAAATCCCAGCCAGTTTACCAGCTGTTAGGATTTCTGGGAGTTGAAGGCCAAAAACATCTGGGGACCTCAGGTTGAGAACCACTGATCTATATAAATAAAAATATAATGTTCGTTTGTGGGATTAACATAACTCAAAAACCACTGGACGAATTGACACCAAATTTGGACACAATACACCTATCACGCCAATGAGTGACCATCACTCATAAAAACACTGAAAAACACAGCAGAAGGGACTTAAAAAACCAAAAAAACAAAAATTACATTACAACGCATGCGCAAAACCACCTATATACACAAACATACATATATACACATATACACAAACATACACACACTCATACACACACACACAAAACACATATACACAGACTGAATGGCTAGTGTAAAATAAACCATGTGTCGTTCACGTTTGATCAGTCCACACACTGCCTTGCCAGAGAAAGAAAATAAGCCACGCAGATGTTCAATAAAGAACAAGTAGTTTACTCTTTGTAATTCAGAACAACGTATGTACAATCATGTGATCAGTTGCATCGACTCACATAATGTCTTTTTATAGAGATTTTAAATGGTTTTTCTTTGTCCATGTGGAAAATCTTCTTCCAGCAGCTCATGAAGCAAGAACACACCCCAAACAGCCTCTCTCTGCTTCTCTGCAAGCACCTGCATGGCTCAAACCTGAAAAATGTAACAGTAACCAAAAGTCCCAGGCTCAGCTAGCTCCCTAGACATAGCCCAGCCAATCAGCTTTGTGCATCTTATTTTACAGTTGACACACACACATACTAACTGATTTCTTACATGCTCCAACAGAGTATTCCTCTGTTCTGCTTTGGTCAGACCTCATCAGATTTGAGTGTACCATGATGATTAAATTGCTTGTTTTTATATTTAATAGGTTGGCTGTTTAATTTAGGGTTTTTTTATCACTTATTTTAGCAGGTCTAAGGAAAGTGAGAAAAAGCAGCATATACATTCAATTAGTCAGTCCTACAACAGAGGCTTTGCAGCGAAATGCCATGTTCCTCCCACGGCCTGGAAACCAAAGCTTTCGTACTTTTCAGAGTCTCTCTTTTTTCCTTTTTCTGCCTCACAGTTCTCTCTGGAATAAATGCAAAATTAGCAATATGTCACCTCCTCTTTCTCTCCTCCTCTCTCCCCGGTTTGTTACGCCAATCTGAGTGTCAATTCTTCGCCCTTTTTCCCCTCTTAGGAGTGGTAGCAGGCAGGTGCGAACAGGCCAAGGATAATGACCAGTCATCCAAAAAATGTTGTTAGGACAAGTGTTGGTGTTGTGTTAAAAGTAGCACTTGGCGGAGGAGAGCGTGTGAGAGGAAAAAGGCGGGTGGTGAGGAAAACAGGCTTCTTTGGCGGAGACGCATATGTCCGCCGTCACTGTGCTGGGACTGATTTCATTTTCTTCTTCTCTCCTTTGCATGCCTTCAGCCCCTGAAATTCTCCACGGCTCGCCATATGGCCCTGAAGTAGATATGTGGTCCGTAGGCGTCATAACATATATCTTGTGAGTAACGCTGAAGTGCTTTGACATAGAGGCATGGGCCTTCAGGTTGCCTGCTTCTGCCTCTCTCTTTCTCCCTCTTTCGTTCAGGCATCATCATCTGCCAACAACCCAAGTGTGGCCCTGTGCCTTGTCCTGGCGTTTGAATGTTGGATTTACTACCACCCGCATGCCTTTAAACCTAATATCAATGCCAGCCTTGATTTCTGCTACCTTTCCCCTTTCCCCCCACAACGGGAACCCTAACAACTAAGCTGGGCAGAAACATCTTAGGGTGCATCTACATTGTATCATTATTTATTTATTTATAGTATTTATATTCTGCCCTTCTCACCCCAAAGGGGACTCTGAGCAGATCACAGAACACCTATATGGCAAACATTCAATGCCGTTATACAATGACAACAGACAACTGTACATAGATAGAGGTATATAGGCTTCCCCATCTTCGGCATCTTGGAGGCTGTGCTCAGTTCCGGCCACAGGGGGTGCTTTTGCTCCATCTTCCCAGCCGAAGAGCTTTGTTTGTAAACTTCATCCTCGATTGAATTGCTGGCATTTTTCTGGCATTCTCTGTAGTGGCCCCTCAGCTCTGGAATTCACTCCCCAGAGAAATTAGGCAAGCCCACACTCTGGCAGTCTTGAAAACTTGGCTGTTCCAGGGTGCCTCCAAGGAATGATGAACTGAACTATAACCCCTGACCTGACCAAACCTTGCAAAAAAATGCCCTCGGAAGCACTTCATTTTCTACCTACTGGTGCAATTAAACCCTACTTATATTGTTTCTTATATTTTATTTTTTTATTATTTTTATATTTCATTGTCGTTGTATGTTGTTTACTTGCATTGCTGTATTGTTGGGCTTGGCCTCATGTAAGCCGCCCCGAGTCCCTTTGGAGAGATGGTGGCGGGGTATAAATAAAGATTATTATTATTATTATTATTATTATTATTATTATTATTATTATTTCCTTTAAATACCTCCTTGTTTAAAGCAGTACCTATTTACTGCATTGTTGTAGGTTTTTTCAGGCTATCATATATAAACCCATTTTCCTAGTTCCAACAGACCTCACTACCTCTGAAGATGCTTGCCATAGATGCAGGCAAAACGTCAGGAGTGAATGCCTCTAGAACATGGCCATACAGCCCGAAAAAACCTACAACAACCCAGTGATTCTGGCCATGAAAGCCTTCAACAATACATAGTACCTATTTATCTATTCACAATTGCTGTTTTCGATCTGCTAGATAGGCAGAAGCTGGGCTGAAGGTCAGGAGCTCACCCCAACCTGGGCTTCCAACCTTTTGATTGGCAAGATTTTACTGGAGCTGAAGCTTGATTTATATCCCTCCTTTCTCCCCACGGGGACTCAAGGCGACTAACATCTATCCACACTAAAAAGTTTTTAAAAAGCTATACAAAAGTTTTAAAAAAGCAATAAAATAATAACAGCATGGTAAAAACAGAATTAAAATACAGCAAATACATTTAAATGGCCTTTAAAACTCATATCCCTCTCCCAATCCCACCCAACTTCCAAGAGCCTCCCCTTCTCCTTTCCCAAAAGCCTGTTGGCAAAGTAGAATTAATGTACTTTGGAATAATGGATGTTGTTGTTTACAAGGTCTATGGTTTGCTCTGTCAAAGAATGCTGGTGCCTTAATTCTACACTATATATTCTGCTTCCCTTCCTTTCCTTTTTGCTTCCATCTTCACTTCCTTTACGTCTGTCTTACTTCTTATTTTCCTGTCTTCCTTTCCTTTATGCCCTTTATGTCTTCCATTTTTCCTTCTGTTGTTATTGTAAGCCTTACAGCCAACTGCAGCACTCCTGCCCTAAGGTGCTCTTGGCCAAATTCATTTAGAGGAGCTTAGCCAATGCCTTCCTCTGATGCAGAGAGAAATCACCTAGTGGGTTTCCATGACTGAACACGGGGATATGAACCCTAGTCTCTAGAGTCGTGGTCCAGCATTCAAACCACGCACAATACTGACTGTGCTTTCTATCCTTCCTCCCTTTCTATCTTCCTTCCTTCCTCCCCTCTCTTTATCCCTCCCTCCTTTTCATCTTTCTTTCTTTCTTTCTTTCTTTCTTTCTTTCTTTCTTTCTTTCTTTCTTTCTTTCTAGCCATCCATCAATCTATCTACCAGTCTGTTGATCTGGAAAATAAAGTAATGAGAAAGTGTTGGTTTCTAATATATGTTATTTCTTTTTGCTTGTGGGTAAACAGTATTTCTTGCTGTTTCTTTGTCAGTGTTGATGTGGAGAGTGTCTGGTTTGCCTACTCTGGAACATGCAACATATCATTGTCCTTCTTTAGGGGTCCCTTTCAAATCTATGATACTATATCTGTGTGTGTGTGAATCATATCATCTATCTATCTATCTATCTATCTATCTATCTATGGCTGGATAGCTCTTTGTCAGGAGGGCTTTGATTACGTTTTCTTGCCCTGGTGAAGGGAGTTGGACTGGATGGCCTTAAGTTTTTTCTGCTGGTGATGGGGGTTCTGTGTGGGAAGTTTGCCCCAATTCTGTCGTTGGTGGGGTTCAGAATGCTCTTTGATTGTAGGTGAACTATAAATCCCAGTAACTCCCAAATGTCAAGGTCTATTTTCCCTCAAACTCCGTCTGTGTTCATATTTGAGCATATGGAATATTCGTGCCAAGTTTGGTCCAGATCCATCATTGTTTGAGTCCACAGTGCTCTCTGGATGTAGGTGAACTACAACTCCCAAACTCAAGGTCAATGCCCACCAAACCCTTCTAATGTTTTCTGTTGGTCAAGGGAGTCCTGTGTGCCACGTTTGGTTCAAGTCTATCATTAGTGGAGTTCAGAATGCTCTTTGATTGTAGGTGATCCCAGCAACTACAACTCCCAAATGATGAAATCAATTTTTTGAGTGGTGGTCACTCCTTGGGTTAGTAGGTGTTTTGAGGCCAGATTTGGCGACAATTCATCCAGTGGTTTTTGAGTTATGTTAATCCCACAAACGAACATTACATTTTTATTTATATAGACTAGCCATCCCCTGCCACGCATGGCTGTGGCCCGGTCTGTATATGTGTGTTTTGTGTGTGTGTGTGTGTGCATATATTTGTGTATATATTTGTGTTTGCATATATGTGTGTGTGTGTGGTTTTGCACATGTATTGTAATGTAATTTTTATTTTTTGGCTTTTAAAGTCTCTTCTGTGTTTTTCAGTGTTTTTAGGAGTGATGGCCACTCATTGGCCTGATAGGTGTATTGTGTTCAAATTTGGTGTCAATTCGTCCAGTGGTTTTTGAGTTATGGTAATCCCACAAACGAACATTACATTTTTATTTATATAGATTTACAGTATTTATATTCCGCCCTTCTCACCCTGAAGGAGACTCAGGGCAGATCACAGAAACTTCCTCCTAGATCAAATCGCCAGCGTTTTCTGGCACTTCCTTATGGGTGCCATTAATACCTTCCCGCTTTAGCGGTACCTATTTATCTACTCGCATTGCTGTTTTTGAGAAGGCTAGATAGGCAGAAGCTGGGCTAAAGGCCAGGAGCCCACGCTGACCTGGGCTTCGAACTGTCAACCTTTCGACAATACATGTCAACCTTTCGGTTGGCAAGATTTACTGCAGCTGGCGGTTAATCTGCTGCGTTAAAGCTCGGCCCTGCTGTGCTAAAGCTTGGCCCAATCCTTTGTGTTGAGTCTTCCATTACTTCCATTTCTTTCTGTCTTCCTTCCTTTATTTATTTATTTTGTGTGTGTGTTTGCTTCTCTTTTTTTCCTTCCTTATAGCACCCTTAAGTTGAGCCTATCACAGGGGTTTCTGAGGCTGAGAGGGTGTGACTTAATCAAGGTCACCCAGTGGGATTCTGAGATTGTCCAGAGTTGTAGTCCAAGGCTCAAACCCCTATGCCATACTGGCTTCTTACTAAATGCAGTTCGCAAACACACTTCAAAAGCAGCCTCACATATCATCCATTATCCAATCCAGTAACACATTTCTGCCTCTTGAGTCATGGCAGTCAATTCAAAGCTAGCCCTGACCTCCTTTCTCTCTGTGTTTTCATATTTTAAAAAGAAAATCAGCCTAAGCAACACAGATGGCTGTTATGACCAACGCTTTGGCATTGGTTTATTACTGGCATCTATTATTGGGTAGTTTCCATCTCAATTCAAGGTTAAGCTAATGGAGCCCCAAGGCTTTTTGGGAAACAATTCTGGAGCAGATTTGACTGTGGATGGTTTGGGTTTTCATTCTGACGGAACAGACACTCATAAGGAGGGCGGCGAAGTGGCAGATGGTGTTTGAGTCTGCCTGCGTGTGGGCTTCATCTGTGTGGCAGGGTCAAGAAGAACAGCGGCCTTGGAAACATATGGCCGCCTGTAAGACATATTCTTTTTAGGAGGGTCTTGTGGGCACACACAGCTATGGCGTAGACATGAGACTAAATCATTTTGGATGCTTCGATGTCCCTTGCATTTCCGGAGAAGCTTTCAAGGGCTCCTCTAGAACAGTGGTTCTCAACCTTCTTAATCCCTTTGGATTAAGAATACTGTAAATTAATAAATAAACAAATGTGTTTACATTTATTTCAAACTATAGTTCGGCCCCATCAACGGTCTCAGCCAGTGTTTCTCAGCCTTCCTAATGCCACGACCCCTTAATACAGCTCCTCATGTGGTGACCCCAACCATATAATTATTTTCATTGCTACTTCATAACTGAAGTTTTGCTACTGTTATGAATTGTAATGTCAATATCTGATATGCAGGATGGATTTTCATTCACTGGACCAAATTTGCCACAAATACCCGATACTCCCAAATTTGCATATTGGTGGGGTTTGGGGGAGATTGATTTTGTCATTTGGGTGTTGTAGTTGCTGGGATTTATAATTCAGCTACAATCAAAGAGCATTCTGAACTCCACCAACAATGGAAGTGAACCAAACTTGGCACACAGAACTCCCTTGACCAACAGAACACACTGGAAGGGTTTGGTGGGCATTGACCTTGAGTTTTGGAGTTGTAGCTCACCTACACCAGAGAGCACTGTGGACTCAAACAATGATGGATCTGGACCAAACCTGGCATGGATACTCAGTTTGGCCAAATATGTACACTGGTGGAGTTTGAGGGAAATAGACCTTGACATTTGGAAGTTATAGTTGCTGGGATTTATAGTTCACCTACAATTAAAGAGCATTCTGAACCCCATGAATAATAGAATTGTGCCAAGCTTCCCATACAGAATCGTTGTTTGGGTTCATAATGTGCTCTGGATGTAAGTGAACTACAACTACTAGAAATCCCTCCAAAAACCTCCAGTATTTTTTGTTGGTTGTGGGGGTTGTGTGCCAAGTTAGTTCCAGTTCCATCATTGGTGGCGTTCAGAGTGCTCTTAGATTTTCAGGTGAACTATACATCCCAGTGCCTACAACTCCTATAAATCATGGTGAATTCTCCCCAAACCTCTCTATATTCAGTTGCTGATCAATTCCTCTGTTTGCTGTGTGCCATAGAAAAGAATAGAAAAGGGTCAAGGGAGAGGAAGTGGGCGGGGACATGCAAATTCCACACCAATGGAGAAAGTAAGAAACACTGGGAAGTCTGTGGTGGAAGAAACACATAAAATCTAGGATGGAATTGTCCGCGTATGAAAGCCTTCACTTGGGCAATGAGCAATACAATGTTTGTGGAGGACATTGGAAGGGCTCTTGGGCATGTTCACGGCGCTCACTATAACCTGCAGTGTCATTGGTGGGAGGGCCATTGGTGTCTCCTGAGTAGTGGGTGCTATAGCTGTTTGTGGAAGTGGGAGCTCGTCTGTGGAAATGGACACCCCAGCCACACACACATACACACACATCTTTTCAATTTTTTATGTGTATAGATTATTTATTTTGGGAATTTCTATGCCGCCTTTCTCCTGATGGACTCAACATCATTAAAATAGACAATGTAAGATAAGTCATCCATTAAAACAGACTATAAAACCAAAAAAAATTACAAGGATGCGCCATAGCATCAATCATCTTATAAATAATGGAAATTCTATTAAATTAAAATATCTCTAAAATTCCCAGATATCCATAAATGCCAGGACTCAATAAAAATCAATTTAAAGTTTTTCTAATAGTGAGAAGATGTCTCATACATTTCATACTGATGCAGGTGTTCAGGATACTAATGCTCCTACTGGGATCAGGTGAGTGTTATACTCACTTTTATTCTCCTTTCCCTCTCCAGGCTATGTGGCTTTGAACCGTTCTTTGATCCAAGGGGAGACCAATACATGTACAGCAGGATCCTAAATTGTGATTACGAATTTGTGTCTCCATGGTGGGATGAGGTGTCACTCAACGCCAAGGATCTGGTGAGTGGCCGCCAGGGCTGACCTAATCTAAAACAGTGGGGTTGCCTCAGTCAGCATGTACCAGGAGGTGGCAGCTGTTGGAAGTCAACCACATCCCGCACAAGTTTGTAGTCCTTATCAAGGAAATAGATAGGCAGATGAGTTAGCTGGTAGGGAAAGTCCTTTCCCCCACTGCCCTCTTTGTCTGCCTGCCTCTTTATTCTGTCCTTCTATGTCTTTGTGATGTTAGAGTGATAGTTCTCAGGACAGACTCTTTTATTCAAGTTTCTGACCTTGTGGTAAGTCTCTGATTCTTCCCTTTTGTTCTTCTTTCATGCACATGAAGAAAGAACATATCTCTAGAGAGGGAGATAGTTGGGCCCTAACTTTCTATATAAAAATGTAGTTCTTTTAATAAAGTCTTTTGGAACTTTTAAAGCTTCCAGCTGTTCCTCTAATTGCTGAAGTTCATTTGCTCTACTGCTCTATTCTGCTGCTGCTTTTGCTGCTTTACTTTAAAATTTTATTTATCGTGTCAGAAGCTTGAGGGTACAGTTGTAATGTATGTAAAAATACAAACAAAGTTCAAAACTTGGCCTTATACTAATGTCCTTTGACCAGAAGCTGGCCACTTGGAGTGCCTCTAGTGTGCCTATTGTGCATGTCAAAGCACTCAGACTGCATTGTAATAGGTGGTCTGTGGTTTGCTCTTCTCCACACTCGCATGTCATGGACTCCCCTTTGAAGCCCCATTTCTTAAGGTTAGCTCTGCATCTCGTGGTGCCAGAGCATAGTCTATTCAGTGCCTTCCAAGTCACCCAATCTTATGTGTGCCCAGGTGGGAGTCTCTCATTTGGTATTAGCCATGGATTGAGGTTCCGGGTTTTAGCCTGCCACCTTTGGACTCTCGCTTGCTGAGGTGTTCCTGTGAGTATCTCTGTAGATCTTAGAAAGGTATTTCTTCATTTAAGGCATTGGCATGCTGGCTGATATCTGAACAGAGCATGGGTCGGAGATGTCAATTCCTTGGTCCTTTCATTATTGGCTGCTACTTCCCGGTGGATGTCAGGTGGTGCAATACTGGCTAAATAGTATAATTTCTCCAGTGGTGTAGGGCATAGATATCCTGTGATAATGTGGTATGTCTCATTAAGAGCCACATGCACTGTTTTAACGTGGTGAGATGTGTTCCACATTGAAGATGCATATTCAGAAGCAGAGTAGCAAAGCGCAAGGGCAGATGTTTTCACTGTGTCTGGTTGTGATCCTCAGGTTGTACCAGCTAGCTTTCATATGATGTTATTTCTAGCACCCACTTTTTGCTTGATAGTCAAGCAGTGCTTCTTGTAAGTCAGAGCACAATCCAGAGTGATTCCCAGGTATTTTGGCATGCAGCAATGCTCCAATGGGATTCCTTCCTTGGTCATCCACAGAACTCGAGATGCTTGTCTGTTCTTAAGATGAATAGCACACATCTGCATTTTAGATGGATTAGGAATCAGCTGGTTTTCCCTGTAATAGGCAGTAAGAGCACCTAAAGCTTCAAAGAGCTTCTGTTCAACCATTTCTAAGCTTGAGCAGTGATGGAACGATCGTCAGCATAGATAAAACCCTATCCCTTCTGGCAGTGGCTAATCATTTGTGTAAATATTAAACATTTATGGAGCAAGCATGCCTCCCCTGAGACAGGCCGTTCTTCTGCTTCTGCCATCTGCTTCTCTGACCCTGGAACTCAACAAAAAAGCTCCTGTTTTGTAGCAGATTTCCTATGAAGCAAGTGAGGTGGTAATCCTTTGTGATATTATACATTTGTCTCAGGAGGAGGCAATGATTTACAGCAGTGGTTCTCAACCTGGGGTCCCCAGATGTTTTTGGCCTTCAACTCCCAGAAATCCTAACAGCTGGTAAACTGGCTGGGATTTCTGGGAGTTGTAGGCCAAAAACATCTGGGGACCCCAGGTTGAGAACCACTGATTTACAGTATCATAAGCTGCTGACAGGTCTATGTAGGTTTCCTTCTGATATCATCTGACAATGAAAACAGACAAACTGGGTGGCTCTTCATGTTTCTTCCAATTCCATGACTCCATGACACATAGATCACTGACTTTTATTAGTGGAAGGTAGCATTACTGCTTCCATTGTCCTAATACAACTGGGAATGTAGGCAACTAATTTTACCCAGGATCAGCACTCCAGATTTCTGTCCTTGAAATGCTAAACACCTGCAGAAGATGGGCTCCAAGAGTTCAGTACAGAGCCAAGCAAACTTGGCTGCATGGCAAGGAGCTGGACTGGATGACCCTTGTGGTCTCTTATGATTCAATGAACTGCACAGTTACGATCCATATCCCAAAGAGCATGGAATCATAGAGTGAACAGGGCCATTGAATCTAGCTGGAGCATTTTCAGCACACAGCTGCCTAGCCTCCTTTGAAAGACATCCAGCAAAGGAGCCCCACCACTTCTCTAGCTCATTGGCTCCATTGCCAAACTGTCCTCACTATCAAGAGGATACTAATAAGTGGTGTTCGACACACTGGTGCAGTGCCTAAAGACCTTGGTCTGCACTTAAACACAATCGGCACTGACAAAATTACCATCTACCAGCTGCAGAAGGCCACCTTACTGGGATCTGCACGTATTATTCGCCGATACATCACACAGTCCTAGACACTTGGGAAGTGTCCGACGTGTGGACTCGTGTTTCACATAATAATAATAATAATAATAATAATAATAATAATAATAATAATATACTTTATTTATAATCCACCCTATCTCCCTGAGGAGACTCATATACGACAAACATTCAATGCCTTTATACAATTAACAAAGACAGACCATATATAAACAGAGGTAAAGGCTTCCCTTTTTTCCTATTAATCTACTCACATTACAGTTTTTGAATTGCTAGGTGAGCAAAAGCTGAGCTGACAGTTAGGAGCTTACCCCAACCCAGGCTTGAACTGTCAACCTTTTGATCGGCAAGATTTTCTGCAGCTAGCAGTTTAACCCACTGTGCTAAAGTCCAGCCCTAAGGTTCAACTGAAATAGATCCTCCTGTAACTTAAAACCATTAGACCTGCTTTTTGGGGCAGCAGAGAAAAATCTGCCTACTTCTCTCTCTGACAGCCCTTGAGATATTTCAAGTGCCACCATCTTTGCTTCCCAGGCTGAACGTGTTCAACTCCTTCAACTTTTCCTCCTAGGTTTTGCTTCTTATTATCCTGGTTAACCTTCTTGGTATACACTTTTAACAAATCTCTGGGGTCTTTTGGAGAATAGAGCCAGCTCCCAGACCCACCAAATTGCCCTGTCTTTGCATTCAGCCCATTTTGTCACCCATAAGAGGCTGAGCACCTTAAATTAAAGCAGTTCAACCTCATGAGGACATTGTTCTCCTTCTCCTTGTAGGTGCAGAAGCTGATAGTCTTGGATCCCCAGAAAAGGCTCACAGTGCAGCAGGCGCTCGAACACCCCTGGGTGACAGGCAAAACAGCCAAGTTTGCCCACATGGACAGCACCCAGAAGAAACTGCAGGAGTTTAATGCCAGGAGGAAGCTGAAGGTAGACAGAAATGGGACAGGTTGGGGAGCGGTAAGGGAAGTATGCCTGGTGCGGATTCTAAAAAGTGGTAACTCTGTGATGGAGCTAGGAAAGCATGTTCACAAAAGTCTCATTTTCTCATGAATGTTCCCACTTTGTGCCAGTCACAAAACAGTTTTCCCAACGACATTAGGTAAGTCCAGTCATGTCCAACTCTGGGGTGTGGTGCTCATCTCCATTTCTAAGCCGAAGAGCCAGCGGAATTGCTGGAATTCACCTATGTCTTGACCCAACATTCAACAGTTGGGACTAACTGAGGAGAGTCTCTTACACTGTATTGGTTCAAGACTTAACTGTTTGTGGGGGAAAAGTGTTTTTCTGCAAATGCCATTTTGACTTGAGGAAATTTTCCAGCTGGTAAAGGTAAAGCTTTCCCCTGACATTAAGTCTAGCCATATCCAACTCTGGGGGTTGGTGCTCATCTCCATTTCTAAGTCAAAGAGCTTGCATTGTCCGTTGACACCTCCAAGGTCATATGGCCAGCATGACTGCATGGAGTGCCGTTACCTTCCCGCTGAAGCAGTACCTATTAATCTACTCACATTTGCATGTTTTTGAACTGCTAGGTTGGCAGAGCTCACAGTGGGAGCTCACCCCGCTCCCCAGATTCATACCGCCAACCTTTTGGTCAGCAAGTTCAGCAGCTCAGTGGTTTAACCCACTGTGCCACCAGGGGGCAAACCTGATTTTCATTGGAGGGATTTTCTTCCCAGTAGAGAGGAAACTTTTGCAAGTCTTCATTCTTGCAGTTGGGGATGAAGAAAAGCAAACAACCTACTGGGGAATAGGAAGCAATTGCAGGCAGACAGCCACATTTACAGATTTGGCCATTTATTTATTCATTTATTTACTTAGTATATTTCTATTCAGCCTTTCTCAGCAACGCGGACCCAAGGTGGCTTACAAACAGAATACAAACATTAAAATCCTTCAATCAGGAGAACAAAATAGATAAAACCATGATAAAACAACAATAAATAAATTCCACATTTCAATTAAAATCATAACCACCCCCCCATGTATTCCTCCTCCACCCTGATCATAAAATCCCAACTCCTGCCATGGCTCAATTAAAGGCCTTGTTACGTAAGAAAGTCTTGACCCCCTTCCTAAAGCTGAGTAAAGACGGAGCAGCCCTTAGTTCTTCAGGGAGGGAGTTCCAGAGGGCTGGGGCTGCACCCCAGAAGACACCTTCTCTAGTTATGCATAAACGCATACTGGTGGGGGCTCACCTGTTGATTCAAGTTTCCCCGCTTGATCTAAGTTTGTGCCTGGGATGTATTGGGATACGGTGCTTCATATAGCTGGACCAAAGCTTTATAGATGATGACCAACACTGTGAATTGAGCCCAGAACCGGACAGGCAACCAATGGAGTTGCTTCAGGATAGGCATAGTACGCTCCCTGAAGTTTGCACCTGTCAGAAGCCTGGCCGCTACTCTCTGAACAAACTGCAATTTCCAGATGCTCTTCAAGGGCAGACCTACATAGAGTGCATTGCAGCAGTCAAAAATCAAATAATTTATTTCGGTCATAGACCAGCGTTGCAGTAGTCCAATCTGGATGTAAGCAATGTCTGTACCACTGAAGCCAGGTTCGGAGTCTTCAGGAATGGGTGCAGTTGGCTCACAAGCTTGAGTTGTGTGAAGGCTGGCCTAACTACCACTGCCATCAGGGCTTCCAGGTTTAAAGCAGAGTCTAGGATGACCGCCAAACTGCGCACCTGAGATTTCTGGGAGAGTGCAACCCCATCCAGCTCAGATTGGAATGCCATTCCCAGGTCCCTCCTCTGAGACACCAGCAGTACCTCTGTCTTGTTTGGATTGAGCTTCAACTTGCTTACCCTCATTTAGTTCATCACTGTCTTCAGACAATGGCTCAAGGGCAGGACCACTTCCTTGGTGTCAGGTTAAAAGGCGCTCCTGCATCAGCCCTGGCTTCTGTCTACCTAGCAGTTCGAAAACCGTAATGCGAGTAGATCAATAGGTACCGCATACAGATGAAACCAAACTCCAAAACTCCGGATGATATCTCTCAGTGGTTTCAGGTAGATGTTAAACAACACTGAGGATAAAGATGAGCCCTGCAGGACCCCACAGCCCACTGACTATGAAGTCGAGCAGGACTCTCCTAAAAGCAACTTCTGGGACTGGTCCGCAAGGAAGGACCAGAATCACTGCAGCACAGTGCCTCCTAGCCCCATCCCCTCGAGCCTTCTCAAAAGGATACCATGATTGATGGTATCAAAAGCTGCTGAGAGGTCCAGGAGAATTAACAGGGTCACACTTCCCCTGTCAGTCTCTTCGCGGAGATCATCCACCAAGGTGACCAAAGCTGTTTTTGTTCCATGACCCAGTCTGAAGCCAGAATGGAAAGGATCCAAATAATCAACCTCATCCAGGAATCTCTGGAGTTGGAATCTCACAGAATTTATTTATATGTTCTCTTTAGGAATCGTGAGATCTTCCAGCACGACTCTATGGTTGACCTGCCAAAGAGTTGTGCTGGAGACCCTAGAGGAGTGGTTCTCAACCTGTGGATCCCCAGATGTTTTGGCTTTCAACTCCCAAAAATCCTAACAGCTGGTAAACTGACGGATTTCTGGGAGTTGTAGGCCAAAACACCTGGGGACCCACAGGTTGAGAACCACTGACCTAGAAATTCCTAGAGAGAACAATGCTCATAGTATTTAAATTTTCCCCAGTGCAATTTTGTTGCGAGCTTCTGGCAGAAGTTGATCTCAGAGTCATGGAATCCCTGACAACTCGGCAGCTCACTGTGAAACATTTGCTCGGGTCTTTGCGGACAAAGTCACTTTGATCCYTTCTGACCTGGACACCATGTTAACGACAGTCTCTGGATGTAACACGAGCACCTGCTTGTCCAATTTTGATGGATTCATTTCAATTGGTGAAACCCGAGGATGTGGACAAGATACTTGGAGGAATGAGAGCCACCACATGCATCCTAGACCCCTGCCCATCCTGGCTTTTGAAGGAAACCAGAGGGGGATTGGCCGAGTGGGTGAAGGTGGTGGTTAATGCCTCCCTTGGGGAAGGTAATATTCCAGCAAGCTTAAAACAAGCTGTGWTAAAACCGCTGTTGAAAAAACAATCACTGGACCCCACTCAATTTGTCATCGGCCAGTTTCCAGTCTCCCCTTTTAGGCAAAGTCCTGGAACGTGTGGTGGCCTCACAYCTCCAGGTATTCTTTGAAGACATGGATTATCTGGATCCGGCACAGTCTGGCTTTAGGCCGGYACATGGTACCGAGACAGCCTTGGTCACCTTAGTGGATGATCTATGCCGGGAGCTAGACAAGGGGAGTGTGTCCCTGTTGGTTCTGCTGGACCTCTCAGCAGCCTTCGATACCGTTGACCACGGTATCCTTCTGGGACGTCTCACGGAAATGGACCTTGGAGGTACTGTTTTGCAGTGGCTCCGGTCTTTCCTAGYGGGTCGCTCCCAGATGGTGTTATTGGGAGACACCTGTTCAACCCCACAACCATTGACTTATGGGGTTCCTCAGGGCTCAATACTGCTGTCTCCCATGTTGTTTAACATGGGGGAGGTCATCCGGAGTTTCAGGGTGCAGTGTCACCTGTACACAGATGACGTCCAACTCTGTCACTCCTTCCCACCTACTACTAAGGAGACTGTTCAGGTCCTGAGCCGGTGCTTGGCCGCTGTGACGGTCTGGATGAGGGCAAACAAATTGAAATCAAATCCAGACAAGATGGAGGTACTCCTGACTCCTGGTCAGTTGTAAGGTCGAACAGGGCATAGGGTTACAGCCTGTGCTGGATGGGGTTACACTCCTCCTGAAGGCACAGGTTCACATCTTGGGTGAGATCCTGGACTCATCACTGAGCCTGGAACCCCAGATTTCAGTGGTGACCAGGGGAGCATTTGCATAGTTAAAACTTGTGCGCCAGCTGTGCCCGTATCTTGGTAAGTTTGACTTGGCCACGGTAGTCCACACTCTGGTTACATCCCGTATAGACTACTGCAATGCGTTCTACGTGGGGTTGCCTTTGAAAACTGCTCAGAAGCTTCAAATGGTCCAGCGTGCAGCAGCCAGGTTACTAACGGGAGCTGCACTCAGGGAGCATACAACTCCACTGCTGCGTCAGCTCCACTGGCTGTCAGTTTGCTACCGGGCATAATTCAAAGTGCTGGCTTTAGCCTATAAAGCCCTAAAGAGTTCTGGCCCAGCTTATTTATCTGAACGCATCTCTTCCTATGATCCTTATAGACATATAAGATCGTCTGGGGAGGCCCTGGTCTCGATCCCGCCTGCCTCACAGGCACGTCTGGCAGGGACGAGGGACAGGGCCTTTTCAGTGGTGGCCCCTCAGCTATGGAACTCCCTGCCCAGGGATATTAGATCAGCCCCCTCCCTCCTGACTTTTCAGAAAAGGGTGAAAACATGGCTCTTTGAGCAGGCATTTGAAACTTCAGCATGATCAAATAAACACAATCTGGAATATGAATACGGAACAGCTAAAGATGATGTAAATGGATGAGGAATTGGATTGAAGATGCTGTTTTTATAGACTTTTATAGGTTTTATAGTTGTTATGGTTTTTATATGTATTTAGGTTGTGATTTAAATTGTTTTAACTGACTTATGTATGTTTTTATATACAGCATCTAATTGTTGCCGGTTTGTAAGCCGCCCTGAGTCACCTTCGGGCTGAAATGGCCAGGATAAAAATGATGCAAATAAATAAATGTTAGAGGACATCGAGATTCACAGGCAGGCGTTCCCTTGGGTTTCCCCCCTGAGTTTTGGAGAGGTCCTGTGCACCCTTGAAAGATGAAGGCCTACAGCAATAGTCATAATATATTTTATTTATATTCCACTCTATCCCCCCAAGGGGAGTCAGAGCAGATCACAGAATACATATATGTCAAACATTAAATGCCGTTATATAATTAACAGCAAAGGCAGGCAGTACGTAGACACAGGCAAAGACTTCTCCCTTTTCATCTCTGGCATCTGGAAGCTGTGCTTAACTCTGGCTATGGGGAAGTGCTCTTGTTCCATTTTCAATGCCAAGGAGCCTCTTGTCTATGGACACCTTCCTGATCAAATTGCTGGCATATCTGCATGGGCGACTTTTACCTCCCCGCCAAAGGGATAACTATAGATCTACTCACATGACTGTTTTCAAACTGCTAGGTAGGCAGAAGATAAGCCTGATGGTGGGAGCTCACCCCAACCCATGGCTTTGAACTGCCAACCTTCTGGTTGACAAGATTTTCTGCGGCTGGCGGCTTAACCCACTGTGCTACCATGGCCCCTTCAAATCATTTATCACCAAAAAAACAGTAATGTATAACCAGTAAACTAATTTTAGGCCAATAAATCTTTTACAGTTAACAAACATTCCCTCCAACTGTTTTTTTTCACAGGCTGCCATGAAAGCTGTGGTTGCCTCTGGCCGCCTGGGCAACCATGCCCACTATGAGGGCTCCAAAAATGGCCGCCATCAGGATGCCTCGAAAAAGCCTCAGGGGGCAGGAAGCACTTCCCTCAGTGGCAGCAACGTTTACAAAGGGGAACTCACCGGGCTCAGCGCGCAAGATGTGGATGCTGCAATGTCAGTTTCTCCATCCACGGTGGAGAAGCAAGATGGCTTCCGAAGTGAGGGTCAAGTCATGCTCAATGGTGGCAGCTGCAACAGTTAACCAAACTCCAGCGCTTTGATCCATGCCAGCAGTAAGTTCAAGGGGTTAAAGTCTCCCTTCATGAAGATGAAGACGGGCGTTGAGAAGGATGGTGGACACCTGCCAGGTTGAGAAAGTGTTCAGACAAAGGAGAGAAACTGCTACTGAATGCCACCAGACATTAAGAAGACATTTCACAGCTGTGTGTCTCGCTTTCCCTCCAAAGATTCTTTTTCAAGAGACATTTGTCCCGTTCCACAGATGATCCCCTTCTACAAACATGCTATCCTCTCCTTTCTACTTCCTCTTTTAAACATTTAACCCAACTTAACTCACATCCCACTCTAAACACTTTAATTACCTTTTCCGAGCAACATATGTTTAAATTTTATCCCATCCGTGTTGTCGAAAGCTTTCATGTCCAGAATCACAGGGTTGCTGTGGGTTTTCCGGGCTGTATGGCCATGTTCCAGAAGCATTCTCTCCTGACATTTCACCCACATCTCTGGCAGGCAACCTCAGAGGTTGTGAGGTCTGTTAGAAACTAGGCAAGTGAGGTTTATATATCTGTGGAATGTCAGGCTTTGAAGATACAAGGTCATTCAGTGCTAATCAAGGTGGCCAGTTGCAACATTCACACTTGCCTCAAACTGACAAGAATTCTTTCTCCCACTCTGGACATAATTCCACAGATATATTAATCTCATTTTCCTGGTTTCCAACAGACCTCACAACCTCTGAGGATGCCTGCCACAGATGTGGGTGAAATGTCAGGAAAGAATGCTTCTGGAACATGGTCATACAGCCCAGAAAACTCACAGTAACCCAGTGATTCTGGCCATGAAAGCCTTCGACAACACATTGAGCACAAAGTAGTTTGCATTCAATTAACTCAGGAGGGAGGAGAGGAAAGTGGAATTGTGCCCTTCTCTGTAGGCTGAGGCAAAAGCAAACTGCTGCAATCTCTCCTAGGTTGTCTGCCTTCCCCCATTCACAGCCTTTGCCAGCTTTATCCCACTTTAACATTGCTTGGCCTTGTATCTATTCAGTCTGTGAAATATTAGAAGTCATGTGATATTACTTCTTGCATTTGGTCACTTCTGCCAGCATGTGACAACCCCATAATATCCACATAGGGTTTTGTCTCCTGCATTATTCATCTACGTCACAAGATGTTCATGGAAATGGCAACTTCAGAGCTTGCTGGCTTCCTACTCTTCTCAGAATACTTCAATAAAAGAAAAAGAAAACAGATCAACAGACTGACCCAACAAATTCCTACTCAACATTGCTAGAAAGTGAATGACACCTGAATACCTTCTTCATCAACTACGAGAGATAAATTCGGTTGGCTTCTCTTACCCAGAGAAGAAAACATTTTAGGATGTTTCTGTTATACAACTATGACCTTTCAGAAACATGCAAGAATGACAATATTCAACAAAAAAAAAATCTAATGGTAATGAATTGCTTTGGATCCATCCTTATGGACTAACAACACAGTCTTTTAAATGTTCCCCGAAATCCAAGGGCTAGGTTTCTGCTCCTTTCAACACTTTCTGGTGATTTTTGCTGTGTTCTAATTTTGTATGTATCGTGTCAGAAGCAAATTGAGGGTGCAGTTATAATGTATTTAAAAACACAAACAAAGTTAAAAACTTGGCATTATGCTAAATGTCCTTTGACCAGAAGCTGGCCACTTGGAGTGCCTCTGGTGTTGCTGTAAGAAGGTCCTCCATTGTGCATGTGGCAGGGCTCAGGCTGCATTGTAGTAAGTAGCCTGTGGTTTGCTTTTCTCCACACTCAAATGTCGTGAGCTCCGCTTTGTAGCGCCATTTCTTAAGGTTGGCTCTGCACCTCGTGGTGCCAGAGCGCAATCTGTTCAGCACCTTCCAAGTCACCTAGTCTTCTGTGTGCTCAGGAGGGAGTTGCTCATCCGGTCTCAGCCATGGATTGAGGTTCTGGATTTTAGCCTGCCACTTTTGGATCCTTGCTTGCTGAGGGGTTCCTGCAAGTAACTCTGTAGATCTTAGAAAGCTATTTCTTGATTTAAGGCATTGATATCCGAACAGAGGATGAGCAGGAGATGCCTTGGTCCTTTCATTATTGACTGCTACTTCCCAATGGATGTCAGGTGGTGCAATACCAGCTAAACAGTATAATTTATCCAGTATAATTTCTCCTATGATAATGCAGCATGTCTCATTAAGATCCACATCCATTGTTTTAACGTGGTGAGATGTGTTCCACACTGGGCATGCCTATTCAGCAGCAGAATAGCAAATCACAAGGACAGATGTCCTCACTGTGTCTGGTTGTGATCCCCAGGTTGTGCAAGTCAGCTTTCGTGTGATATCATTTCTAGTGCCCACTTTTTGCTTGAAGCAGTGCTTCTTGTAAGTCAGATCATGTTCCAGGGTGACTCCTAGATATTTTGGTGTGCTGCAATGCTCCAGTGGGATTCCTTCCCAGGTCATCCTCAGAGCTCAAGATGCTTGTCTATTCTTAAGGTGAAAAGCATGTTTGCCTTTTAGACTGATTGAGAATCAGTTGGTTTCCCTGTAATAGGCAGTAAGAGCACCTAAAGCAGTGGTTCTCAACCTGTGGGTCCCCAGATGTTTTGGCTTTCAACTCCCAGAAATCCTAACAGCTGGTAAACTGGCTGGGATTTCTGGGAGTTGTAGGTCGAAACACCTGGGGATTCACAGGTTGAGAACCACTGCTCTAAAGCTTTGGAGAACTTCTGTTCAACCATTTCACAGCTCCCTGCTTGAGCAGACCGATCATTTGTTTACATGTTAAACATGGATGGAGTAAGCACACTTCCCTGAGGCAGGCCGTTCTTCTGTTTCCACCATCTGCTTCTCTGGCCCTTGAACTCAACAAAAAAGCTCCTGTTTTGTAGCAGATTTTCTGTGAAATGGCTGAGGTGGTAGTCCTTTGTGAATCACACTGTGTTCTGATTTAAAGTGGATAGAGGAGTCACCCGTTTTTATTCTTGCAGAACCAAAAGAAAAGAGCCGACTTTGCAAAAAACAGAACATCTTCGGGCCCCTTATTTGTTCTGATATCTTTTTACAACTAGTTATTTTGTTGCATGGAAATTGTTAGCTTTTCACCTTGCCATTCAGATCTGTTTGTAATTAAGAAGCATTAAATGGTGTTTTGTTGGCAGCCTCCATGTCAAGAGTGCAGTTTTATTTCAGGCATTCATGGATGGATCCAAAGTGCTGAACCTCGGCCACAAAATAAGCTCAGCACCTTGGAGAGATCCTTTAAAGTCTTGAAGAAACCACTAGCATGGATTCACTATGCTCCGCACTGACATAAATGTTCAGTTATGTTGTTGGCAACCTGCGTTATAAGAAGCTGGGTTAGACTTTTTCACTATTTTATGGAAAGTGAAGTGAAAAGGGAATGGGAATTTTGTGGAAAGGGAAGTCAGGACAATTGTATGGAATGGCAAATCAAGTGTGCAGTGAAGGAAACTGGCAATTTTTTTGACCATAAATGGATTTCAAAAACCAGCTAGTGCTGCAGGGGAATCAGCTGGTTCCAGAATGTGAATAGCAAGAGACATATAAACATCCAGCTATCCCAGGTATGAGCAAACCTAGGCCCAGATGCAGCCCCTTGGGCTGTTTTCTCAGGCCTTCCTCTCTCTCACCATCCTATCCTTCCTTCTCGTTTTCCTTCCTCCTTCCCTCCCTCTTTCTCCTTCCATCCTTCCCTTCCTTGCTTTCCTCTTTCCTCCCTCCTTCCTTCTCTCCCTTTTCTTCTACTTCCTTGCCTTCTGTCTTTCCTTCCTCTATTCTCTTCCACCCTTCCTTCCTTCCTTCCTTTCTTCCTTCCTTCTCTTCTCCCCTTTATTTCATTCTTCCTTCCCTTTTCCTTCTTCCTTTCTTCTTGGGAGATGTTTAGCTGGGAAAAGAGAAGGTAGAGAGGGAACATGAAAACCATGTTCCAAGATTTAAAAGGGTGTCCCATTGAGGAAGAGGGGGGAAACTGACTTTCTGCTGCTCTAGAGACCAGGGCACAAGGGAGCAATGGGTTCAAATGGCAGAGAAAGAGATCTGACTGAAAAGATTCGGAAGTACTTCCCGCGGGTAAGAGCAGGTGGAGAGTGGCCTAGGCTTTCTGGGTGTGTAGTGGAGTCTCCTTCTCTGGAGGCTTTTCCACAGAGGCTATCAGGAGTGCTTTGATTGTGCCTTCTTGCATGGTAGGGGGTTGGACTGGATGGCCCTTGGGGGCCTCTTCCAACTAGGATTCTATATCAGGAGCAGGCAATACGGGGTCTCGTGGACACACTTTTCTCCCATTCACCATCTCATCCTGACCAAGGGCAACTCTTTTGGGATCCAAACGTTTCCCTTCTTTCCTTCACTTTCTGCCTCTGAAAGAGAAGAGGAAGGGGAGCAAAGGGCAGGTAGGGGACTTTCAGAGAATCTCTTCCCTCCCAGTCCACCCACACCGCTCCAGCCTATCATGCAGCCCCCAAGCTAGAAAGTTTGCCCATGCCTGAGTTAACTCAACCATGACCCATGCTGGGCCATATCTTGGTGACTTAGTCTACACTATAAGGTTGTCATAAAGGTAAAACAAAAGACAGTAGCACATATATCGCATCAAAGGAAATGTGCAACATCAGTTATGATCAATGTATATATTCTATGAAAGGTTAGCATACTTAAATCTTATTGCACTATAAGTGTATACAGAATATTGCTGGTAACATCTGCATCCTATTGAGACCACAATTTTAAAGGGCTTGTGAACAGAATGATGTTCTTTCACATTAACCAATGCAATTTTTTAAAAGAGATGCAATTTTTTTAAAAAAGAGACATTAGTGTCAAACCTGCATGAGATAAAAGTGGCAGAAATGATTGGAGGGTGAAAGTGGATTCATAACTCTTTAGATTTGTTGCCTAGTTTTTAGGAGTAGAAATATTTACATAAGTATATTTTGCATTGTATGCTTACTCAAACATAGATTTCAACTTGTGTTTGCTTACTTCCAGGAAGGTATATCTTGGATAGTAGCCTAAAAAGCAAGTGGATACATGTTTATTCATGTTCACTTTATTCCTAAGAAATGTGTATAGAATGACAATCTAAATATGCTTTCTGTATATACATATTTTGTTAGTGCTGTAATACGAATGTTGTCTTTCTGGGGGGGTGCTACAGAGTATTTGTTTTCTATACCTGGAAATAGTTAACAGCCTTGTAGCAAAGTATAACAGGACCCATCGTTCAATATGGAAGCTAATACCTACTTACTTAGGCGATCCTTCGTTGTCTGAAAATGATGGCCTTTCAAGTGCAATGTTTTGGCAGTCGATACGTAGGTGACTGTGGAGCCCAATTATTGACCCGCATATTATTCCACAGTGAAGACATCGGTTTCCAGGTGGAAGGCAGTCCTGAGAACTGGGAAGGGTTGGTTTGATGCACCCTCTTCCTCTTGGCACATTTCTCCCTTTCGCCCTCTATTCATGCCTATTCGAATTCCGCAGCACTGCTGGTCACAGCTGACCTCCATTTAGAGCACTAAAGGGCCAAGCTTCCCAGTTCTCGGTGTCTACGGTGTCCACGCTACAGTTTTTAAGGTTAGCTTTAAGCCCATCGTTAAATCTCTTTTCCTGTCCACAAACATTCCATTTTCTGTTTGTGAGTTGGGAGTAGAGTTACTGCTTTGGGAGACAGTGATCAGGCGTTTGGACAACGTGGCCTGTCTAGCGGAGTTGATGGCATAGGTGCATTGCTTCAATGCTGGCGGTCTTTGCTTCGTCCAGCACGCTGACATTTGTCCACCTGTCTTCCCAAGAGATTTGTAGGATTTTTTGGAGGCAGCGCTGATGGAATCATTCCAGGAATTGAGTGTGATGTCTGTAGACAGTCCATGTTTCGCAGGCATATAGCAGGATTGGGAGGACAGTGGTTTTATAAACAAGCACCTTGGTCTCCCTATGGATGTCCTGATCCTCAAATACTCTGCTTCATTCAGAAGAATTCTGCACTCGCAGAGTTCAAGTGGTGTTGTATTTTGGTGTCAATGTTGACTTTTGTGAAGAAGTGGCTGCCAAGAGAGCGGAAATGGCCAACATTTTCTAATGTTATACCATTAAACTGTATTTTTTGGCATTGCAGAGGGACTGGCTGGTGACTGCTGGGAGAGCACTTTGGTTTTTCTCTATGTTTAGTGAGAGGCCAAGCTTCTTATATGCTTCTGCAAAGGTGTTTAGAGTGGCTTGTAGGTCTTCTTCTGAATGCGCACAGACTACGCTATCATCGGCATATTGTAGTTCTATAACAGATGTTGTGTGATCTTGGTTTTGACTTTCAGTCTGCTGAGGCTAAATAGCTTGCCATTTTTTCCAACTGATAATTTCCACTCCAGTGGGGAGCTTCCCATCAAGGTGTATAGTTAACAGCCTTGTAGTAAAGAACTACAGGACCTATTGTCCACCACGGAAGATAATATGTAATCTTCAAAACCAAACCATGAAACAGACGCTGAAGAAAAATTCACTCTGTGTAAACTTCTCACCTTGAATGGAAAGAAAAACCTTTGTACTGCTGCAGGCAGAACTAAACAAAATAATCAAATGTGGAGGGATTATTGTACTGTTACTTACCCTGTTGCACAATAATGAATGGTGTTTTGTTGGCAGCATTACATGGTTTGTTTGTCTAGCATTACATGGTTGCTGCCTCCCAAAGTACTAAACACTTCGATTTCAGAGACCAGCTCCTCCCTATTGGTTAGGATCAAGTTGATCTCCATGTTCCTTCCTCCAACTTTTGAAGGAGGAAATTATCAGGAATTTGTTGGAGAAACTAAACTTAGTAGAGCAAGTCTCCAAGTAGATGTCAGGATAATTGAAGTCCCCGTAACAGACAGTTCTTGCTATTTGGAGATTTCAGAAAAGGATCGCCCACTTCTTAGTTTGTTGGTGTTTAGTGAGCTCTACCAATTATAGCAATTAAAACACAACTCAGTGGTACAATCTGTATGTCAGTACAATATCAGCAGGTCCAAACCTATTATTCTTTTAGATTTTGCCTTTGACCTATAATGCTACTCCTCCAACATTTTCTTCCACATCTGTTCTTTTTGAACAGATCATATCCCTCAATTCTTATATTCCAATCGAGAGAAATCA
Organism: Anolis sagrei ordinatus; assembly: GCF_025583915.1. Lineage (NCBI taxonomy): Eukaryota > Metazoa > Chordata > Lepidosauria > Squamata > Anolidae > Anolis > Anolis sagrei. Next base: position 56,811,044 of record NW_026847771.1, read on the forward strand.
TCCCATTGAATTGCAGTTATCCCTGTAAAAGTCTATTTTTCTTCATGTACAGACTTCAAGTACATCTTGTTTGCTCCCCAAAGTCTGTGCATTCATTTAAAGGCACCTAAAGCATTCTTTGTTTTCCTATTATTCTATTAAGAGTTTTGCTATAGCTTCCGTACGCTTGCTCCCTCAGCTTTTCCTCTGGAATTCACATCTTTGTGTTTTAGAGCTTGCTTTTGGACAGATGTTGAAGCTAATCATTTCCAACCCACCCTCCCTAAGGATTTAGTCTGGGATCACTGAGCACATAATCCCCAACTGTCCTGATTTGGCAGGGAGAGTCCCGATTAAACCCATATATGTCATCATCTCCTTTTGGTTTCCTCCTCCTCTTCCCACTTTGTCCTCAACTTGCTCCCATTGCTGCAAACTGAGTCCAAAAGGCCTCTCGTCTTTTGTGGGTTATCCCTTGTTCACAACTTTTGCTAGCTAGACTCTGATACCGTTTGGCTATATATGTCTAGGTAAAATGTTATAGGGCTGGAGAGTATCCTTGGGTTCTTTTAGGGGGCCCAGCATGTAAGGATTTTTAAAAATGCTTTTTTCTATCTCTGCAAACTTTGATACCTGTTTTTGTTGTGGAGTTTTGTAACAACATTTTTACAAACCTTCAGGTTGATGATATCCCTTTCCTGTTCTGCAAACGTGGTACTGTTTGGCTGAGTGTTGGCACTCACACCTGAATGTCAGAAATAGTTGGAAGGGTTACACATTGGTGAGAAAGACAGAAATCAGACAAATCTGTACATAACATAGTGGTAGATGTTCCTTCTTTATCTCTTTATTCTTAAAAATGTAGTTGTGCATTTGTCCACTGGTGATGTCTGTAAGACAATTTTTCAGAAAGAAACAGGCATGAATCTCTTGGCATGTGCTTCAGATCAGAGTTTAAAAAACAATTTAGCAAGTCAGCATTATTGTGCCCCTTTTGCTATTATAGTAACACATGAAAACAATACATCTGTTAATAAAATATTTGGAATTATTGCATATGCATTGTTGGTGTCGACTCTTGTTTTTTCCTTCATTTATTTCATAGAATCATAGAGTCATAGAGTTGGAAGTGGCTCTGTGGGCCAGTCCAACCTCCTGCCAAGAAGCAGGAAAATCGCATTCAAATCACCCCCGACAGATGGCCATCCATCCTCTGTTTAAAAGCCTCCAGAGAAGGAGACTCCAGGACAGAGAGTTCCACTGCTGACCAGCTCTCACAGTTAGGAAGTTATTTCTAATGTATCTTAAACAGGGAACAATCACTCTCTTAACTGCTGGCCCTCCAATAACAGGAAACAAACTGTCAATCAACTGCTGGCTGAAGTACCTAGCCTCGCCTTCAAAACAAACACACAGCTTTCTGGTGCACCCAATAGAGCAGCTAGCCTTTAACTACAGGGGTCACGCACACATTCAGCTTTCTAATGCAATCTAAGATGAGGCTTACCTGAAGCATGGAAGCAATGGTGGCTTCTTGCTTTCTCAACTTCTGTGGGAACCCAATGACCACTTAGCTTAAACAGGAAACAAACACTCAACTGCTGCCTTTAAAGAACAGGGAACAATCACTCACTTAACTGCTGGCCCTCCAACAACAAGAAACAAACTGTCAATCAACTGATGTAGGTCTGTGTGCCTGGCGAGATAAAGAAGCCCAATATTCCCAAAAAAATTCTCACCGAGTTGAAGAAGAAGCCACCAAGGTTGTTTATTCAATCAGCTGAAGTGATGCCAGCCAGCAGTAATCCTTCAAAGTAAGCTGAGATATCATAACATTGAAAAACAGACATTTGAAATTCCCAGTCCTGTGCCGCCATGATTGGCTAAGCTCCGCTGACATCATGAGGATTCCCTGCAGAAGTAGAACTGTGATGCCCGCTGGCCAATAGGAGAGCATTCCCTGCTCCCAATGCAGATTCCTACTCTCCAATGTCCGACAAAGTAGACATAGTTTCATGATTGGATTACATTGGCCCTGCTTCTGGAAGAACAATGAGGGGCCATCAGGCAGAGGCGGCCCTAGGTAATTTTCAGTGGTAAGCAAACAGTATTTTGGTGCCCCCCCCCAACCAAACACTGATACATATTTTCTGTTCGTCATGGGAGTTCTGTGTTCCATATTTGGTTCAATTCCATCATTGGTGGAGTTCAGAATGCTCTTTGATTTTAGGTGAACTATACATCCCAGTAACTACAACTCACACATGTCAAGGTCTATTTTTCCCCAAGAGCGCCTCTGGGCAAAGTCAACTATACTGCAAATGCTTACTTTGCGTAATGGGTTGAGCCGCCCCTGCCATCAGGTCCCATGCAGTTTATTGTCAAGATAAGTGTGATATGAGTTCCCAGTAAATGAGTCCAGCGCCTTTGCAACTGCTGTCCATTGTGTCCAAAAGCAGAAATATTGTCCGTGTTGGTAGGCTTAAGTGGTCAGTTCCTGGGAAAGGGGAAATGCCATTGTTGGAAAACAGGGCATGACCTCCTGGTGTACTTGGTAGTCATACCAGGTGATGAATAGTATTACTGTACAGGTGACTGAAACAAAGAGCAGATAGCCCTGCAAATGGATCCTGTCGTTCTCTGCACAGTTGGGATTCTACGGGACCAGTAGAGATGGATTGGCCTGAAGGTGAAGGGTGATTGAGTCCTTCTCATGCAAATGATGCCCAGGAAGACAGCTGGCAAAAGCTCGCAGGAAGGTCATGATCGGTGGCACACTTCTTCAGATATGCTTTTATACATTCTTAGCCTCCGAGCTGAGAAAGGCAGTATATAAATATGGTAAATAAAATAAATTAATAAATAATAATATACACATTAAACGGTGAAAAATAAAGATCCGTGGATACTAGGGCTCCCACTGAGTGAACCGGGGCACCCACAGGGGTGGGAGGTTAGTGAAAAGGTTCAGGGAGACCAAAGGGTGGTTAGCGAGGGAGAGAGGGAGAGAATCAGCCCCATTCCAGAGGCCATGGAGTGGCACGAGGGCCATGTGGCCCAAGCAGCTATCGGCCCGACTGCGGGAGGTGAAAACAGGAGAAATAGGGAAGCAGAAAGATACAAATAGAAATAGAGGACAATGCACCAACGTACACATTTATTCATGGTTAGAAAAAATATAACTATAAAAAGGTGAAAGAATGCAGTAAAGAGTATCCCGTGTGTCGGCAGCAGCTGATGGGCTCCTACGTACATTTGCAAAGCCAATTTGCGGAACTCTAGGGTCTTACTACTTGCGGAACTCTCTGCTGCAGTACCAAGTTTATTAACATAATATTTCGACCTGGGAGAGGTGTGTTTGACAACAACAACAACAACCCTTCCCTATGCTATCCAAAGCTTATAATTCAACTTAAGAACAATCCTACAGAACCTATCTTGTTTGTAACTTGGGCGCTGCCTGTACAACAAAATACACCGCTATATAAGATACAACTATGAAAACAGATGGTACAAAGATCAAAATACAGCCGCTTAAACTCCATTTCTAAATGTTCAAATGAAATATAAATCTACTGTAAAGCTAGAAAATTGCATATGAAGGAAAATCTCATGGTGAGCAGTATTCTTATTGAGGGACAATGCCCTCATTTTGCGTTTCCTAAAGCTATGCCTTCTCCAGCGGCTCAAAATAATAGTGATATCGTTTCTTGTTCTGAAACATTATCATCTTCATCCCCCGTCATCTTGCCTAAGCACCAGAATATGAAGGTACAGAGCCAAAAGGGGGTAAACCATTCCAGCTGAGCCGGTGTCGCTCCCAGCCTGCATGCATGAATGGTTCTCACGCATGCATGCACACGAGAGTGCCCACGTGGGGCAGGAAGTAAGTGCATTGCTAGCTCAGGGCTACAAGTAACCAGACCTTAAATACAACGTGCTTAAAGGTAGATGGTGCCATTTGGGGTGACAAATGAAGTGCACCGGCCTCACATGAAGATGGCCTTTTGTGGGCTGGGAAAGACCACTGTCAATGGCTAGAATTCCCTTTACTTTATGAGGCCTGGACATATACAGACAGTCCTCGGGTTACAAAAATCTGACTTACAAATGACACATAGTTACAAACGGGGGTGAGACAACAGGAAGTGAGAGAAATCTACCCCTCAGAAGGGAAATTCACTCCTGGAAGAGTTATTATCATGAGGAAAGGGGGTTTCCACTGAAGCTTTCTCACCAATCCTTGTTTCCACATCAAGACACATTTTCCAAAATCCAATCATCACAGGGGACAGAAAGTAAGGTTAAATCTTCTGAACAGGGACACAGACAGCAAAACAAACCCCACAGGGGTGTTCACCCTCCCCTATACTATCCAAAGCTGATAGATCAATCGATTAATAGATATGGCTATAAAATATGTACCTGTTCTGACTTACATACAAATCCAACTCAAGAACAAACCTACAGAACCTATCTTGTTCATAACTTGGGGACGGCCTTATACATACATATGTCATACTTGCATGTATGGCTGGAATTACCTAGGTGTTCGAGGGTCCCCCCCCCCCCCCCTTCATCTCTTCTTTCTCATACTTTTCCCCCTTTCCCATCTTTCCCTTCCCTCCTTTTTCCCTCTTTTTCTTTTCTTCCTGCCACTCACATCTTTTCCCGACTTTCCTCTTCCTTTCCTTTTTCTTTTTCTTTCCTCTTCCTTTCTTTCCTTCCATACCTTTCCATTTCCTCTCTTCTTTCCCTTTTCTTTCTCTCCCCTCCCTCCCTTTTTCATCCTTTTCCTTTCTTTCCTTCCTTTCTTCCTACCACTCATACATTTTCTCGTTTCCTTTCTCTTCCCCCATCCTTTCTTCCTTCCTTCTCCTTTTATCTTTTTCTTTCCTTCCTCTTTGCCTCTATTTACAGATTTTGTTTCTCTTCCTTACAATTTTTTTCTTCTCCCACCCCTTTCTTCCCCTTTCCATCCTTCTTCTCTTTCTTTCTTTCCCCTCCTCTTTCTCACTTCTCCAACTCTAAGAAGGCCTACCTCAGGATGCTTCCATGGCTCTTTTCTCCCTCCCTTCCTCCCCCATACACAAGTCTTCATTCTTTCCCAGTGATATCAGAGACGGCCACTTTACCTAACGATAGCCAATCCGTCACCTAGCAATGACTGATCCAGTGACATCGCAAAGGTCCTCTGAACTGTTACCTAGCAACAGCTTTTCTGAGACAAGCAGAGAGACAGACATATTTTGACAATGCATGTACATATGTTGCTTTGTTTGTACCTCAAATGCTCCTACATGGCTTCATGGATCTGGACCAAACGTGGCACGCAGACCCTTCATATACCCTTGTTCCCACAGCCAAGCATACTTTGAGATACATGTTTTCTTTGAACATTCCAACTTTGGAAAAATAGATAAGTATGTGGTCAATAACATGATGTAACATGATTTTTGTTCCTGGATTATAAATGTCATTTCCTAATTGGTTCTATCATAAAAGCATGGGAAAAGTGAAGTAAACTGCAAAAGCTTTGTTTTGGCAAGACAACCTGCAGCATCTTGAAATCAGGCAAAGATTGTAATGATCTAAAAAGCCATAGACCAATCTCCTTGTTGTGCCATCTTTACAAAGTTTTGCAGAGATTTATTTTGCAAAGAATTATGGAAAAAACGGGGCCTCTGGTAGCGCTGCAGGCAGGCCCGTAGCCAGGATTTCGTTTCGGGGGGGGGGGGGCGAAAATTTTTGGGGGGGTTGAAGGGGGCTGAGTTTCGTGGGGGGGGGGGCTGAGTCTGAGTGAAAGAGGGTCTAGCCTAGCAAACCTTTTGTATCATTACCCCAATACCCCCATGCATATGGGATATATTGAGTATGGTGATCAGATCATGATATGAATAAACATAACAGTTTAAATAATGCACCAGTAAGGCCTTTTCGCAGACCACCATGAGAATTTCGGGGGGGGGGGCTGAAGCCCCCCAAGCCTCCTCCCTGGCTACATGCCTGCCAGGTTAAACCGCTGAGCTGCTGAACTTGCTGACTTAAAGGTTGGCAGTCAAATCCGGGGAACGGGGTGAGCTCCTGCTGTTAGCCCCAGCTTCTGCCAACCTAGTAGTTCGAAAACATGCAAATGTGTGTAGATTAATAGGTACCGCCTTGATGGGAAGGTAATGGCGCTGCATGCAGTAATGCTGGCCACATGACCTTGGAGGTGTCTATGGACAATGCCGGCTCTTCGGCTTAGAAATTGAGGTGACCACCACCCTGCAGAGTCGGACGCGACTAGACTTAATGTCAAGGGGAAACCTTTACCTTTACTTTACTATGGAAAAAATAGACCCATGTATGATCCCACAGCAAGCTGGTTTCAGGAAAGGCAAAAGCTGCACATCACAAGTTTTGAACCTGACTCAGAACATAGATGGTTTTGAAAGGCAGAAGATTACAAGAGCTGTTGTCAGCAGCTTGTGATAGTGTAAATCATCACCTTCTCCTGAGAAAAAATTATAATATCACAAAGGACTACCACCTCACCTGCTTCATAGGAAATCTGGTACAAAACATGAGCTTTTTTGCTGAGTTCCAGGGCCAGAGAAGCAGATGGCGAAAACAGAAGAATGGCTTGCCTCCAGGGAGCTTGCTTGCTCCATCAGTATTCAACATTTAAACAAATGATGAGCCACTGCCATAAGGGACAGAGAATTTCATCTGTGCTGACGATCGTGCCATTACCACTCAAACAGCGAGATTTGAAATGGTTGAACAGAAGCTCTCCAAAGTTTAGGTGCTCTTACTGCCTATTACAGGGAAAGCCAGCTGATTCCTAATCCATCTAAAACACAGACATGTGCTATTCATCTTAAGAACAGACAAGCATCTCAAGTTCTGAGGATTACCTGGGAAGGAATCCCACTGGAGCATTGCAGCACACCCAAATACCGGGGAGTTACTCTGGACCGTGCTCTGACTTATAAGAAGCACTGCTTGACTATCAAGCAAAAAGTGGGTGCCAGAAATAACATTGTACAAAAGTTGTCTGCCACAACCTGGGGATCACAACCAGATACAGTGAAGACATCTGTCCTTGCGCTTTGATATTCTGCTGCTGAGTACACATGCCCAGCGTGAAATCCATCTCACCACATTAAAACAATTTTACATCTCCCTGCTGCTTTCAGATACTAACTCGGCTATAACTTAAAATGTCGCCAAGTTCTGCACAGAGTGATTAAAATCCGGCAGTTGATTACTAATAGCACAAGCTAGTACAGGTCAGGATTTCACACTAGCAGAAAATTGGAATTATTGTATTTTATTATGGTGTGGATGTTGCTCCCTCCTCTGTTTGACTGGACTTCCCTTCCCTGTGCCACATGAGCACCCCAATTCCTTCCCTTCAGACTCCATTCCTTTTAATTCCATAAACTGTGTTGGGTTTTGATATAATCCTGTGTATGGCTTTTAGCTTAGATTCTTTAGTTAATTGTCTTAATGTTCTAATAGTGTTACACTTATTTTAAAGTTTTAAATCTCTTGACCCTTAAATCCAATGTGCTTGTATGGGACTGTGTCCCTCTTCTCTCAAGCTGGTCATTGACCATAATAAAGTGAACTTGAACTTGATCCTGGGAGTAACTCTGGACCGTTTGATTGTCAAGCACTGCTTGAATATCAAGCGTAAAGTGGGTGCTAGAAATAACATCGTACGAAAGCTTACTGGCACAACCTAGGGATCACAACCAGACATCTGCCCTTGCGCTTTGCTACTCTGCTGCTGAATACGCATTCCCAGTGTGGAATACATCTAACCACATTAAAACAGTAGATGTGGATCTTAATGAGACATGACACATTATCAGTGTGCTGGAAGAAGCAAAGACCAACCTCAAAAACTGTGGCATAGACACTGAGAACTGGGAAGCCATGGCCCTTGAGTGCACTAACTGGAGGTCAGCTGTGACCAGCACTGCTGCAGTATTCAAAGAGGCACAAATAGAGGGCGAAAGGGAGAAATGTGCCAAGAGGAAGGCATGTCAAGCCAACCCTGATTGGGACCGCCTTCCACCTGGAAACAGACATCCTCACTGCGGGAGAACATGCGGGTCAAGAATAGGGCTCCACAGCCACCTTACGTATCCACCTCCAAGACACTGCACTTGGAGGACCATCATCCTTGGGCTACAGGGGATTGCCTAAGTAAGCAAATAATTATCACAGGATGTCTACGCCACTGGAGAAATTATACTGTTTAGCCGGTATTGCACCACCTGATATTTGTCAGGAAGTAGCAGCCAGTAATGAAAGGACCACAGCATGGACATCTCCGACCCATACTCTGTTTGGATACCAGCCGGCAAGCTAACACCTTAAATGAAGGAAATTTCCTAAGAACGACAGAGATACTTGCAGGAACACCTCAGCAAGCGAGAGTCCAAAAGTGGCAGGCTAAAACCCGGAACCTCAATCCATGGCCGATACTGGCTGAGACTCCCTCCTGGGCACACAGAAGACTGGGCGACCCGGAAGGCGCTGGCACCACAAGATGCAGAGCCAACCTTAAGAAATGGAGCCCACAACAGGCGAGTGTGGAGAGCAAACCACAGACCTCGTATTACAATGCAGCCTGAGCCTGCCACATACACAAGGGAGGACCTTCTCACAGCCACACCAGAGGCACTCCAAGTGGCCAGCTTCTGGTCAAGGGAAATGTATTATCGTGCCAAGTTTTTAACTTTGTGTTTTTTAAATACATTTTAACTGTATTCTCAATTTGCTTCTGACACAATAAATAATCTCCAGCAAAGGTTCGCCGCCTTGTCGTGGCACTGGAACTTGAGCACCTCAATGATGTCACGAGTGAAACGTGAAGACCCACCCAAGACGGGACGGTCATGGCAGAGAGGTCAGACCAAGCGCAATCCCTGGGGAAGGCAATGCTAACAACAAGGCAGCAGGAGACGACGGGATCCCAGCTGAACTTTTTTAAATCTTGAAAGATGATGCTGTCAAGGTGATGCATGCCATATGCCAGCAAATATGGAAAACACAAGAATGGCCATCAGACTGGAAAAAATCAACTTATATCCCCATACCAAAAAAGGGAAATGCTAAAGTTTGCTCAAACTTCCGTACAGTGGCCTTTATTTCTCATGCCAGTAAGGTAATGCTCAAGATCCTGCAAGGAAGACTCCAGCAAGACATGGAGCAAGAGTTGCCAGATGTTCAAGCTGGGTTTAGAAAAGGCAGAGGAACGAGAGACCAGATTGCCAATATCCGCTGGATAATGGAGAAAGGCAGGGAGTTTCAGAAAAACATCTATTTCTGTTTTATTGACTAATCTAAAGGCTATGACTGTGTGGATCACAATACATTGTGGCAAGTTCTTGGTGGTATGGGCATACCAGGCCACCTTGTCTCTCTCCTGAGGAATTTGTACAAGGACCAAGTAGCCACAGTCAGAACTGACCATGGAAGAACATACTGGTTCAAGATTGGGAAAGGCGTACGACAGGGTTGGATACTCTCACGCAACCTATTCAATTTGTATGCAGAACACATCATGCGATGTTCAGGGCTTGACAAATGAAAGGCTGGGGTGAAAATTGCTGGAAGAAACATTAACAACCTTAGATATGCAGATGATACCACTTTGATGGCTGAAAGCGAGGAGGAACTGAGGAGCCTTCTAATCAAGGTGAAAGAAGAAAGCGCAAAAGCTGGGCTGCAGCTAAATATAAAAAAAACCAAGATTATGGCAACAAGAATGATTGACAACTGGGAAATAGAGGGGGGAAACATAGAGGCAATGGCAGACTTTGTTTTTCTAGGTGCAAAGATTACTGCAGATGCAGACTGTGGCCAGGAAATCAGGAGATGCTTACTTCTTGGGAGGAGAGCAAGGGCCAATCTCAATAAAATAATGAAGAGTAGAGACATCACACTGGCAACGAAGATCCACCTAGTCAAAGCCATGGTATTCCCTGTAGTCACCTACGGATGTGAGAGCTGGACCTTAGGGAAGGCTGAGCAAAGGAAGATAGATGCTTTTGAACTGTGGTGTTGGAGGAAAGTGCTGAGAGTGCCTTGGACTACGAGAAGATCCAACCAGTCTATCCTCCAGGAAATAAAGCCCGACTGCTCATTGGAGGGCAGGATAGTCGAGGCCAAGATGAAGTACTTTGGCCTCATCATGAGAAGGAAAGCTTAGAGAAGACAATGATGCTGGGGAAAGTGGAAGGAAAAAGGAAGAGGGGCCGACCAAGGGCAAGATGGATGGATGGCATCGTTGAAGTGACTGGACTGACCTTGAAGGAGCTGGGGGTGGTGACAGCCAACAGGGAGCTCTGGCGTGGACTGGTCCATGAAGTTACGAAGAATCGGAAACGACTGAACGAATGAACAACAATAAATAAATCATTATTTTTTTATCTCAATTTCCTACTTCTTGACCTACATTTTCTCAATCACTTTCTCATTAATGTATTGTCAAAGGCTTTCATGGCCAGAATCACTGGGTTGTTGTAGGTTTTTTCGGGCTGTATGGCCATGTTCTAGAGGCATTCTCTCCTGATGTTTCGCCTGCATCTATGGCAAGCATCCTCAGAGGTAGTGAGGTCTGTTGGAACTAAGAAAAAGGGTTTATATATCTGTGGAATGACCAGGGAGAGACAAAGGACTCTTGTCTGCTGGAGCTAGGTGTGAATGTTTCAACTGACCACCTAGATTAGCATCTAATGGCCTGACAGTGCCTAGAGCAAACTTTTGTTGAGAGGTGATTAGATGTCCTTGTTTGTTTCCTGTCTGTTGTTGTGCTGTTGTAATTTTAGAGTTTTTTTTTTAATACTGGCAGCCAGATTTTGTTCATTTTCATTTCTCATTAACTTCGCTCTCATCAGCTTCAACTAATCCTTCATATTCGCTTTAATTTTCTTCCTTTCCTTCTTCATGGTTTTCTCCATCTTGCTGATTATCTTCTTCTCCAGTCTTCAAGTTTTCATTTCCTCCATTTTTCTCTTCATCTCCTCTATTTACATTTTGTACTTCAACTCCCTTTTCTTCATTATTTCCTTCCTCTTCATTTTCTGCTTCTTTGTCTTCTTAATCTTCACTATATTCTTCTTTTTTGAGTACTTAGTCGCCCTTTTAAGGACACTGAGCAAAGAAAAGAATACATATTTTCCCCTCATGAGGAAAACGCCTTCATTTTCTATGGCGTATGTAGCACTCACTCTTAAGATACAGCTAAGAGAAATGACAGGTTTCTTGTCTAATAAGAGAGGACGCCAGAGTCGAACGCCTCTTTTGATTGGCTATTGTCTCTGTGTTTCCCCACCCTCCTTCCACTAATCTTCCAATGGGCGACGGCTCTTTAAAAAGTGTCTCTCGGTTGCGAAGGCAGCAAAGCTGAGGAGAATGGGACGATAATATGCCTTATTGTTCCCTCTGATTGGCAAAAAGCCTGAAGAGGGCGGGCGGTAGATAAAATCCTTCGCTCTCATTGGTTCCGCCGCGCAGAGCTTTTGCCGCCCAAAGTTATATCGAGTTTGCGCTGTGAAGGGGCGAGGTGTGGGGGACGTCACCACCAACGGCCTAAAGGAGGAAGTTGGGCTTCGTACTCGAGGGGTTGCGGAGTTCGAGGCCCGCTTTCCCCAACTTTGAGGTAGAACTAAACGTTAATTAATGTTGTGCAATTAAGAGGCGAGCGGGAGGGTGAACAAATGAGAAAACCTTGGGAAGCTGCGAGTTTTCCGGGCTGTATGGACACGTTCCAGAAGCATTCTCTCCTGACGTTTCGCCCACATCTATGGCAGCGATCCTCAGAGGTTGTGAGGTCTGTTGGAAACTAAGCAAGTGGGGTTTACATATCTGTGGAGAGAAAGAACTCTCGTCTGCTTGAGGCAAGTGTAAATGCAGCAACTGATCGCCTTGGTTAGCATTGAATATCCTTGCAGCTTCAAAGTCTGGCTGCTTCTTGCCTGGGGGAATCCTTTGTTGGGAGGTATTAGCTGGCCCTGATTATCTTACATAGAATCAAAGAGTTGGAAGAGACCTCATGGGCCATCCAGTCCAACCCCCTGCCAAGAAGCAGGAATTTTGCATTCAAATCACCCCTGACAGATGGCCATCCAGCCTCTGTTTAAAAGCCTCCACCACACTCCGGGGCAGAGAGTTCCACTGCTGAACGGCTCTCACAGTCAGGAAGTTCTTCCTCATGTTCAGATGGAATCTCCTCTCCTGTAGTTTGAAGCCATTGTTCCGCGTCCTAGTCTCCAGGGAAGCAGAAAACAAGCTTGCTCCCTCCTCCCCGTGACTTCCTCTCACATATTTATACATGGCTATCATATCTCCTCTCAGCCTTCTCTTCTTCAGGCTAAACATGCCCAGCTCCTTAAGCCGCTCCTCATAGGGCTTGTTCTCCAGACCCTTGATCATTTTAGTCGCCCTCCTCTGGACACAGTATTCCAGCTTGTCAATATCTCTCTTGAATTGTGGTGCCCAGAATTGGGAACCACTGACCGATAGGAAAACCGATGAAGGAACACAGCCTATATCTATCTAACTAACTAAGAAAACCCAACAAGTGTTCCATTCAGCAAAGGAACACAGCCTACAACTATCTAACTAACTAAGAAAACCCAACAAGTGTTCCATTCAGCAAAGGAACACAGCCTACAACTATCTAACTAACTAACTAAGAAAACCCAACAAGTGTTCCATTCAGCAAAGGAACACAGCCTACAACTATCTAACTAACTAACTAAGAAAACCCAACAAGTGTTCCATTCAGCAAAGGACAAGAAGGATCAAGATGACAAATTGCGACATTCACAGCTGCCTCCTGCTGACAAGTGATCTTTCTCCCACCCAGGACATTCCACAGATATATAAACCTCACTTGCCTAGTTTCTAACAGACCTCATAAACTCTGAGGATGCTTGCCATAGACATGGGTGGGTCAGGAGAGAATGCTTCTGGAACATGGCCAGACAGCCTGGAAAACTCACAGCAACCCAGTGATTCTGACCGTGAAAGCCTTTGACAACATGGATGGGATAAACTTGTTGCTCGGAAAAAGGTAATGAAGGTGTTTAGAGTGGGATGTGAGTTAAGTTTGGAGTTGTGTTAAATCAGTGGTCCACAAGAACAAAAATATGGGCCGCAGCCTAACCATTACTACATTGTTGCCTCGAAACCATGCGGTTTTTGAAGCTGCAAGGCCATTCAATACACTTTGGGTCCAACCTATCTCTGAAACCACATCTCCTTCCTGTCGCACATGACAGAGGGCAATGCCAGCTAGTTTATAAAGTTTATCAGCAGAAGTAGGTTTAAGATATCCTGGGACAATTCTATATTCAATGCTATGCTCACCTGCTTCGCATGGACAGATTTGTGCCGAACAGAGCAGGCATACTCAGCAGTTGAGTAAGACAAGGCCAGGGCTAATGTTCTTATTAATTTTGGGTCTGAACCCCATACACTATTGGTAAGTTTCCACAGGATGTTATTGCATGCAGCTACTTTGTGCTTGGTGTTCACACAGTGTTTCCTAAATGTTAGTGTTCAATCTATGGCAGTGATGGGCAACCTTTTGAGCTTGGTGTGTCAAAATTTGCCAAAAACCAGAGCATAACTTGGGTGGGGTGTCAACTTCGAGAAAAACAACAACATAATTTTGCAATATTTATAGTTTAAATAAGAAAAATATATATTCCATGCTGAGTTATGGAGTGAACAATGCTCAAACGTGCAGATGTTAAATTTGTAGAGCCTTTTACAAATTTAAGGATGGAATTAGATTGGCTCTTATAAGGTGTACTTCTCTGTATGTGGATGCGTGTCATCAAAAATAGCCATGTGTGTCAGTGCTGACATGCGTGTCATAGGTTCACCATCATGGATCTAAGGTGACGTCGAGATGTTTAGAGTGGGAACAGTGTTCAAGCTCTTGGCCTTCCCAGGTAACTTTCAATTTCCTGTTGGCTTCACGATTATGTAGGTGAAAAGCACACACTTGTGTCTTGGCAGGGTTAGGCTTCAGGTGGTTATCTTTGCAGTAGCTGGAGAGATCTTTCAGGGCATTTGTAAGTTGGACTTAAACTGTTTCAAAATCTTTTGCTTGTGTTGTTAGGCCTACGTCATCAGCATATATAAAGCTCTTTGTGAGTCGTGGTTGTGGCTGATTTGTCAGTAAAGATGTTAAACAAGGTTGGTGCAAGAATGCTGCCTTGTAGGCTTGGGCAATCCATGGTTCTAAATGGTTCTAAAGTACTTACAAAACTAAAGTTCTGATGGTGAAAATTTCAGAACTCTAACAAAACTCTCAAAATTTCATAATAAATGGCAGTTCCTAATTGGTTCTGTCATTAAAATCACCAATAATGAAATAATAATTAAATTTTGAAAGTTTTGTTAGAGTTCTGAAATTTTCACCACCAGAACTTTAGTTTTGTAAGTACTAAAGTACTTTAGAACCATTTAGAACCATGGATTGCCCAAGCCTACTGCCTTGAGGTAGACCATTCTTTTGCCCCCTCCATCTACTTTTCCTGCCCTGAACCTCCACATAGAAGGCACAGTTTTCTAGTAGGGTCTGGATAGTTCGTGTAAAATCATAGTCCTGGGTGATATGTTAGACTTTATGCAGCATTTTCCTGTGTTGCATCGTGTCATAGGCCTGCCATAAGGTCCACAAAAATGTTCCCATAGTGCAACCTTTCTCATAGCCTTCCTCAATAAACTTGGTCTGATTAAAAATTTGAGCTGCACTGTTTTTCCCTGGTATGAAGCCTGCAAAACTGGGGTTCGGCAAATCATAATTATAATAATTAATAATAATAATTTGGGTATATCGGGTATTTGTGCCAAATGTGGACCAGTGAATGAAAATACATCCTGCATATCAGGTATTTACATTATGATTCATAACAATAGCAAAATTACGGTTATGAAGTAGCAATGAAAATAATTTTATGGTTGGGTGGTTACCACAACCTGAGGAACTGTATTAAGGTGTTACGGCATTAGGAAGGTTGAGAAACACTGACATTCACAAAGGTAAAGGCATCTCCGGCATCTGGAGGCTGTGCTCGAGTTCGGCCACAGGGGGTGCTGTTGCTCCATCTTCCATGCTGGGAAGCTTTGTTGTCCTTAGACGCTCACCGGATCGAATCGCCGGCATGTCCGCATGGGCACCTTTTATTACCTTCCCATTAAAGCAGTACCTATTTATCTACTCACATTGCTGTTTTCAAACTGCTAGGCGAGCAGAAGTTGGGCTGATAGTTGAGAGCTCACCCCAACCAGGGCTTGAACTGTCAAACTTTGGATCTGCAAGATTTTCTGCAGCTTACAGTTTAACCTGCTGTGCAAAAGCCCGGCGGGCCTAGCTGATTTAATAGCAGCCTCTTGTATAATTTATACAGACGAGCTGGAATGTGTCCAGAGGAGAGCGACTAAAATGATCAAGGGTCTGGAGAACAAGCAGGGGCAAAAAAAGCCAGTGGGATTTTGGCCTGCATCAATAGGAGTCTAGTGTCTAGATCAGGGGTCCCCAAACTTTTTGAACAGAGGGCCGGGTCGCAGTCCCGCAAACTGTTGGGGGGCCGGATTATAATTTGAAAAAAAACATGAATGAATTCCTATGCACTCTGCACATACATTATTTGCAGTGCAACCCCCCCCCCCCAAATAAAAAAACAAAGACCCACACTTCTATATAAATAAAAATGTAATGTTCGTTTGTGGGATTAACAGAACTCAAAAACCACTGGACGAATTGACACCAATTTTAGACACAAGACACCTAACAACCCAATGTATGTCCTTCACACAAAAATTTTGTCATTTGGGAGTTGTAGTTGCTGGGATTTATAGTTCACCTACAATCAAAGAGTATTCTGACCCCACCAACGATGGAATTGAACCAAACTTGGCACACATTTCTCCCACGACCAACTGAAAATAGTGGAAGGGTTTGGTGGGCAGTGTCCTTTGGTTTTGGAGTTGTAGTTCACCTACATTCAGAGATCATGGTGGACACAAACAATGATGGATCGGGATCAAACTTGGCACAAATACTCAATATGCCCAAATGTGAACACTGGTGGAGTTTGGGAAAAATAGAATCTTGACATTTGGGAGTTGTAGTTGCTGGGATTTATAGTTCACCTACAATCAAAGAGCATTCTGAACCCCACCAACGATGGAATTGAACCAAACTTGGCACACAGTTCTCCCATGACCAACAGAAAATACTGGAAGGGTTTGGTGGGCAGTGTCCTTTGGTTTTGGAGTTGTAGTTCACCTGCCTCCATCAATCACTGTGGACTCAATGATAGATCTGGACCAAACTTGGCACTGATATTCCATATGCCCAAATGGGAACACTTGTGGAGTATGGGGGAAATAGAATCTTGACGTTTGGGAGTTGTAGTTGCTGGGATTTATAGTTCACCTACAATCAAAGAGCATTCTGAACCCCATCTAAGGTGGAATTGAACCAAACTTGGCACACAGTTCTCCCATGGCCAACAGAAAATACTGGAAGGGTTTGGTGGGCAGTGCCCTTTGGTTTTGGAATGGTAGTTTACCTGCCTCCTTGGAGACCAGAGCGGCCGGAGCAGAGGGTTCCTGCAAAAGCCGGAGCGGCGCCGGGTGGGTGTGGCCAGCAGCGCCGGGTGGGCGTGGCCAGGGAACGCTGGCGTTCCCTGGCCACGCCCACCGCACCGCTGGCCACGCCCGCCGGCGCCGCTCCAGCCTTTGCAGGATCCCTCTGCTCCGGCCGCTCTGGTCTCCAAGGAGGCAGGTAAACTACAAAAGGCTTCTCCCTCCCACACGAGCAGAGCGGCCAGAGCAGAGAGTTCCCGCGATGGGCGGAGCAGCGCCGGGTGGGCGTGGCTAGGCCAGGCCAGGCCTCGCGGGCCGGAGAAATGCCCTCGGCGGGCCGCATACGGCCCGTGGGCCGTAGTTTGGGGACCCCTGGCCTCAATCAAGGGAAGTCGTGTTACCCCTCTATTCTGCCTTGGTTAGACCACACCTGGAATATTGTGTCCAGTTCAGGGCACCACAATTAAAGAGAGATATTGACAAGCTAGAATGTGTCCAGAGTGACTAAAATAATCAAGGGTCTGGAGAACAAGCCTTATGAGGAGCGGCTTAAAGAGCTGGGCATGTTTAGCCTGAAGAAGAGAATGCTGAGAGGAGACATGATAGACATGTATAAATACGTGAGAGGAAGTCATAAGGAGGAGGGAGCAAGCTTGTTTTCTGATGTCCTTGAGACAGCATCAAAGATAGCATCAAAACAAAAACCAAATAAAAATATATCACAATAAAAAATAACATCATAAAAACAGTACTATTCAGAACGATAAAAGTGCTGAATTCAGAGGGCACTGGATTTATGCAAATTCCTAGACAGAGCTAAGGGAATAGTAGTCATTCATAGGACATACCAAGTCAATCAAATTTCTAGAGGGAATACCTCTGTTAGAACTTGACCATAGACATAGGCTTATATCTGTGTCTTTTTTATTTCCACAAACAGGGGCAATGACGGAGGAGGAATATGTCTTGTGCAAATGGCAGGGGCGCCTGTGGCCAGCAAAGGTGATGTGCTCCTCCAATCCCTACATCTCTCTTTGGTTTTCTGCTTCAGATACAGCATCAGTGAGGATGTTAGTGGTTTGGGGGCATTTTGAACCCACATACAAATATGCAACTGTAGTTACACAGCATAAAGCAGGCCTGCACAACATGTCACCCATGGGAGGGAGGGAGAGAGGAAGAGAAAGGGAAGGAAGGGATAGAAGAGAATAGAATAACTTTATTGTCATTAAATAAATTAAATGTTTTCCCAGCACACATCACAAAACAACACACCCACCCCTCCACACACACCCCACCACCGAACAGCCACCAATTCCACATCAATGCAAAGCCGTGGAGCTCCAACATGGCCACAGCTCTAGGATAAAAGCTATCTCTCAGTCTGTTTGTCCTTGCCTTTGTCACCCTGTACCATCTGCCAGATGTTAATCTTCTATCTTCTGTACACATAATCAAAGTGAAAATATGTATATATGTGTGTGGCTCGGGGGTCCACTTCCACAGAGAATACGACTCTGCATCCACAAACAGCTATAACTACCACTACTCAGGAGACACCAATGGCTCTCTCCCCAATGACATTGCCGATTATACTGAGCGCCATGAACATGTCCAAGATCCCTGCCAATGTCCTCCACAAACACCAGGCTGCCCACCACCCAAGGGAAGGCTTTCATATGGGGACATTTTCATCCTAGAATTTATGTGTTTCCTCCACCACAGACATCCCAGGGTTTCTTACTCTCTCCATTGGTGTGGAATTTGCATGACCAATAATGGACCTGGACTACACTTGGCACACAGAACCCCCATGACTAACTCAACCTACTGGAGGGGTTGAGGGGACTGACTCACCATAGTGGGAGTTGTAGTTTACCCTGCAGCCAAAGAGCACACTGAACCCCACCGGTGATGCATCTAGGGAAGTCATGGTGCTCCTCTCTTCTGCTTTGGTCAGACTTCCTTACCTTGAATATTTTTTTACACCTTTCAGGTTTTATATAGAAACCCGACTTCCAGGAAGTCTGCTTCCATGCGCGTTGAAATCTTTTGCCTCCAGAAACAGTTAAGTGTCCTTTCGTCTCATCAATTTAGGCACTGAATGCATAAGGGCCTTGCTTTCATCCTTTTTCCTTTGGCTGGCTGGCGGGTGGGCGGGGGGGGGGGGGGGGGGGGGGGGGGGGGGGGCTAGAAAGGACACTGCTCTGTAGGCATAGCTCAGTTCTCCAACATGAGTTTATCATCGGCTTCCATAGAATCACCTGGAGAGGCCTAGAAAATGCCTAGAGAGAATATGTTACTGTATATACTCGAGTATAAGCCTAGTTTTTCAACCCCCTTTTTAGGTTGAAAAAGTTCCCCTCGGCTTATACTCGAGTCAAGGTTATTTATTACTTTACTTTGTTATTAGTATCATTTTATTACATGAATTATTTTAATCTATTAATTATTATTATTATATTTACATTATTTTACTCTACAGTATTATTATTTTATTATTTATTATTTTACTCTATATAGATTATTAGTATTATTTATTTACTCTTTATTATTGTTACATTTATTATTTTACTTTATATTTATTTATTTATTTATTTATTTATTATTTAGAACTTTTATATACCGGTCTTCTCACCTCCTCAGAGGGACTCAGGCCGGTTCACAACAACAGTATCACAGACAATAATTTAAAACACCATATCCCATAATACACTAAAATATTAAAATACTAAAATACAATCATATAATTACATAGGCCAAGTCGTCAAAATGAAATCGTAGTTCATCTCCATCCGTCCGTGTAGTCACGAGTTATTAACTCACTTGTCAAATGCCAGTTTCCAGAGCCTGGTTTTCACCTGTTTTCTAAAAGTCAGGAGAGAAGGGGCAGTTCTAATCTCCAGTGGGAGAGAGTTCCAGAGCCGAGGGGCCACCACCGAGAAGGCCCTGTCTCACGTCCCCACCAGACATGATTTATTGTTACTGCATTTATAATTTTACTCTGTTAGTACTGTTATTACATTTCCATTATTTTACTCTATTATTATTATTATTATTATTATTACTATCTTGACACAAAAACACAGTATGACACAGCAAATGAAGTATATATGCTGGATTTCATTATTATTATTATTATTATTATTATTTTACTCTATTATTATTGGAGGGATACAAATTTACACTGAGGATTAGAATAATTTAATCAGAGCTGGACAGTCTTATCTTAAATTACAGTTTTATGTAAATATTAAAAAAACATTTAACCTACTGATGCCTCAATTAATGTAATTTTATTGATATCTATTTTTATTTTGAAATTTAACAGTAACTGCTGCATTTCCCACCCTTGGCTTATACTCGAGTCAATAAGTTTTCCCAGCTTTTTGTGGTAAAATAAGTGCCTCGGCTTATATTCCGGTCGTCTTATACTCGAGTATATACGGAAAATACAATTGTTCTGAGCTTGCACTTCAAGTAAATCACCTTGCAGGCCTTCCAAGTGGCTTCCTGTTGAGTAATTTCTCAAAGGGAAAGGCATTTAAAAAAGAAAGCACTGTGGCAACAACAGTAGCAGTTTCTGCAGATCAGAAGCTTCTTCAGCGCAGGAGTGGAGCGAATGAGCCTCAGCAATTTACAGGAGGAAAGTCAAGCTTTAAAAGGGGATAATAGAAATTGCAACCCAACAGCCCTTGTGGCTCTGAGGTTGAGGAAAGGTTGAGTCTGACACATGCATCCTAACATAATTGTTAGCAATTCCAAATCGGTCTCCTGATATGGTAAGTTGGTGTAACCAGGATGGCGGTCCCTCCGGATTGAAGGTGGTGCTGTTGAACGCCAGGTCTGTCAATGGTAAAACAACTTTCATCCAGGATTTAATCCTGGATGAACGGGCAGATCTGGCGTGCATCACGGAGACCTGGCTGGACGAAGCTGGAGGTGTGAATTTGACCCAGCTTTGCCCGCCAGGTTTTTCCGTGCAGCACCAGCCGAGATCCGGAGGGCGGGGAGGCGGGGTTGCAGTGGTCTATAGAGATTCCATCCCTCTGACCAGGGGCCCCATCCCACAGTCAACAAATTTTGAATGTGTCCATCTGAGGGTGGGTGACCGGGACAGAATAGGGATTCTGCTAGTGTACCGTCCACCTCGCTGCACTACAGTCTCCCTGCCTGAGCTAGCGGGGGTGGTCTCGGACCTGGCATTGGAGTCCCAGCGGCTGCTTGTGCTGGGGGGCTTCAATGTCCACGCCGAGGCCGCCCTATCGGGAGCGGCTCAGGACTTCATGTCTACCATGGCAACCATGGGGCTGTCCCAATGGGTATCTGGCCCCACTCACAGCGCAGGACACACATTGGACTTGGTTTTCTGCCAGGGATGGGAGGAAGGTGGCGGTGTTGAGGAGCTGTCCATCTCTCCGTTGCCATGGACCGACCACCACCTGGTCAGATTTAGACTTACTGCACCCCCCAACCTCTGCAGAGGTGGAGGACCCATTAAGCTGGTCCGCCCCAGGAGGCTTATGGATCCTGATGGATTCCTGATGGCTCTTGGGGAGTTTCCCGCCACCTTGGTAGGTGATCCTGTCGATGCCTTGGTCGCTCTCTGGAATGGGGAGATGACTAGGGCAATAGACACGATTGCTCCAGAACGTCCCCTCTCAAGTAGCCGAGCTAAACCAGCCCCTTGGTTCACTGAGGAGCTGGCAGCGATGAAGCGAAGGAAGAGGGAACTAGAGAGCGTGTGGCGTTCGGATCCGAGCGAGCCAAATCGAACACGGTTTGTGTCCTTTCTAAGGGCATATGCCGCGGCAATAAAAGCCGCAAAGAAGACTTTCTTTGCGGCCACTATTGCGTCTGCAAAGAACCGTCCGGCTGAACTGTTCCGAGTTGTCAGAGGCCTTTTAAAACCCACCATTCAGGATGGAAGCCCTGGTGACTCGGCAGCTCGCTGTGAAGCCTTTGCTCAGTTCTTTGCAGACAAAGTCGCTTTGATCCGCTCTGGTCTGGATTCCATATTAACGGCAGTCTCTGAGGATGTAACACGAGCACCTGCTTGTCCAGCTTTGATGGATTCATTTCAATTGGTGAAACCCGAGGATGTGGACAAGATACTTGGAGAATGAGGCAACCACATGCATCCTAGACCCCTGCCCATCCTGGCTTCTAAAGAGGCCAGAGGGGATTGGCAGAGTGGGTAGGTGGTGGTTAATGCCTCCCTTCGGGAAGGCAAAATTCCAGCCAGCTTAAAACAAGCTGTAATAAAACCGCTGTTGAAAAAACCATCACTGGACCCCACTCAATTCGTCAACTATCGGCCTGTTTCCAATCTCCCCTTTTTGGGCAAAGTCTTGGAACGTGTGGTGGCCTCACAACTCCAGGTATTCTTGGTAGACACGGATTATCTGGATCCGGCACAGTCTGGCTTTAGGCCGGGACATGGTACCGAGACAGCCTTGGTCGCCTTAGTGGATGATCTGCGCCGGGAGCTCGACAGGGGGAGTGTGTCCCTGTTGGTGCTGCTGGACCTCTCAGCGGCCTTCGATACCGTCGACCACGGTATCCTTCTGAGATGCCTCGCGGGGATGGGTCTTGGAGGTACTGTTTTGCAGTGGCTCCGGTCATTCCTAGAGGGCCGGTCTCAGAAGGTGTTACTGGGAGACACCTGTTCAACCCCACAACCTTTGTCTTGTGGGGTTCCTCAGGGCTCAATACTGTCTCCCATGTTGTTTAACATCTACATGAAGCCGCTGGGGGAGATCATCCGGAGTTTCGGGGTGCGATGCCATCTGTACGCATATGATGTCCAACTCTGTCACTCCTTTCCACCTGCTACAAAGGAGGCTGTCCAGGTCCTGAACCGGTGCTTGGCTGCTGTGACGGTCTGGATGAGGGCGAACAAATTGAAACTGAATCCAGACAAGACAGAGGTACTTCTGGTTAGTCGCAAGGCCGAACAGGGTATAGGGTTACAGCCTGTGTTGGATGGGGTCGCACTCCCCCTGAAGACTCAGGTTCGCAGCTTGGGTGTGATCCTGGACTCATCGCTGAGCCTGGAACCCCAGGTTTCGGCGGTGACCAGGGGAGCATTTGCACAATAACTTGTGCGCCAGCTGCGCCCGTACCTTGGGAAGTCTGACTTGGCCACGGTAGTCCACGCTCTGGTTACATCCCGTTTAGACTACTGCAACGCTCTCTACGTGGGGTTGCCTTTGAAGACGGCTCGGAAGCTCCAACTAGTCCAACGCTCGGCAGCCATGATACTAACAGGAGCGGAGCGCAGGGAGCATACAACTCCTTTGCTGCACCAGCTCCACTGGCTGCCGATTTGCTACCGGGCTCAATTCAAAGTGCTGGCGTTGGCCTATAAAGCCCTAAACGGTTCTGGCCCAAGCTACCTATCCGAACGTATCTCTGCCTATGAACCCACCAGGACTCTAAGATCTTCTGGGGAGGCCCTGCTCTCGATCCCGCCTGCATCACAGGCACGGCTGGCGGGGACGAGGGACAGGGCCTTCTCTGTGGTGGCCCCTCGGCTGTGGAACACCCTTCCCATGGACATTAGATCAGCCCCTTCGCTAATGGTGTTTCGAAGAAAACTAAAAACCTGGCTGTTTGAACAGGCGTTCGGATAAATAGTGCAATGAACACGATGAATATAGGAAACGGAATTATGGATGACAATTGGATCACGATTTTAGTTACGAGACGTTAATGTGTTGTTATTGAGATGTCATTAGTTTGTATTTTATACTGTTAATGGTTTTAATCAGGAAAAATTTATAATGTAGGCGCATAGCTAAAGTTTTGTTTTACGTAGTTTTGAAGATCAAATTAGGTAGGTGACGTCCCCCATTCTCCATACACTGAGTAAACCGATTTCTGGCGTTTGTCAAGACTCTTGCCAGCATAGCAGGCGTTACGTTGGCAATTTCTTCCTGGATGTTGGTCTTCAAATCTTGTCGGGTCCTTGGACGGTTCACAGAAACATGGGATTTCAAAAAATCCCATAGAAAAAAATCACAAGAGGCCAAATCTGGAGAGCGGGCCGGCCACTCCAAATCCGCTTGAAAAGTAGGCCTCAACGGCAAAAGCACGCTCCTCACTGTTCCAACGCATGATGGCGACTGAACTGTGTCAGGACAAAACTTTATATTCCCGCCTCTTCAACCGACTGAATGGCACGCATTTTAAAAAAGGAAGTGATGCTGCCTCACCCTGTACTATGTTTTGTTTATTTGTATTATGGAAACCTAGTTCTTGTAAACAGTGCCACCATATTATTTTACAATAAAGAAAAGCCTCCTATGGAAGAGATAACATTGGTCTGTGTGTTTTTGTTCTTTTTATCACTTTGGGCTACTGGTGGTGGGTTACGCTGCTGCTAATATGTTAGTCTGCTATACATTCATGGGGAGGGTCTTTTGTTAATAAACCCTCTTGCCCAACAATAATTTCTCGAAGAATCAGGTGTTTTCTTTCTTCTTTTTTTTCTTAAAGGGCTGATGTGTCCTGTGCCGCTGTGCAACCCTTGAAGAAGGAGACTATAGAAGACATTGCCGAGAAATTAGGTACAATTTGCTTTTTTTTTTAAAAGGGACTTTTTATATTTGCCTGCTATAGCAGGTTGCATAGGAGAATATCCCAAGTTAAGTGGAGATGTCATAGACTCCTAGAGTTGGAAGGGATCCTAAGGGCCATCCAGTCCAAGCCCCTTCTACCAGGCAGGAAAACACAATCAAAGTACCCCTGCCCATGGCCATCCAACCTCTGCTGAATCCTGGTCTCCCACAATCCTAATCCGGCACCCAAACCAGGAAGGATTAGTTAGCGGAAAGGTGCAAAACAAAGTTAGTGTTGGGGCTCAGCAGGATGCTGGGATTCTGATTCTGAGGTTGAGATTTTCACTAAGTCTGTGTCTGTTCCTCAGGTTGATACACAGACAGAAATGAAGGCCATAGATCACAATAGCGGCAATAACTGCAGAAGAAACAGGGTGTTACCCTTGAGAATCAGTTTCTCAGGCCTCCCCAGCCTTCAGAGGATGGGGAGTTGCCCCGACATTAGGTCTCCACTCAGAGAGAGCTACAGGAAGGTTAATGAGAAGGTCAAAAAGAATTAGTGAGAAACAGTCCTTGAAACACAGGTGCAAAAAAGTTGATCTCATGTTTGTTTATTATTATTTATTTACAGCATTTTTACTCTGCCCTTCTCAACCCCCGTTTTGGGGGGGGGGACTCAGAGCGGCTAACAAAGGCAGCAATTTGATGCCACAATCAGTAACACAGTATAAAACCATAAATACATACAGAGTTAAAACAGTAGCAATTAATTATAACCAAATTATCATAACAGTCATTAAAAACAATACTCAGTCCACAAACCCACTGATAGAACAATAAAACCGTATCCTCATACGTATCGTCTTGCCAATCCATTTCCAGTCAAAGACCTGACCCATGTTTGTTGGGTCAGGTCTGAGCTTAAATTAGGTGCTGTTCACCTGGACTTTTCAGAGCAGGCAACTTCGTTTTAACAATCAAATTCATGACCAGCTCTCAAGTTTGCCCATGTTTCTGAATGGATTTTTTCCCCTTGCTTAAGTTTCTGTTTCCATGGTATGGATTATTGACTATGCTCGACTCCTTTGATTTTCATGTACTTTGTTATTTAGGTTTTCATTTACCTTGCTCTTGGGTTTCCCGTATCATGATATCTTGAATTTTCATGGACATTACCATTTGGGACTATAGATCTTTGCATTTTGTTCATTTGCTATTTTATAGCACCTTTTCTACTGCCTTTTGGGAAATACCCTTTTCGCCTTTTTCTATATGTCTTCTGTGGTTGTAACTACTGGACTCTGACTGATGCTGAGTGAAAAGGTGTTCCCGATCGAGTGCATGATAGCTTAGGTGCCTGCTGTTGGTTACAAAGATTTCTTATGCTACCGAGTAGAGTAGAAATAAAGGGACAACATGGCAAAGTGTTTTCAGCTCTGGAGGATCTGATTCCATACTTAGTCATGGAAACGGTTAGCTGATCTTGGTTACGTCATATAGCCCTGGCATAAATCTCAGCCCAAGATCATTAAAAAAAACCAACCATAATATATAGCCCCAGTTCCATGATAGGTTCATCATACTTAAAAGGCACACAACGAAGAATATGAAACAGTTGTAACACCCAAATGATGACTTGAATCCATGGATTGCCCTTCAGGTAGTACATTTCAATCTACATTTCATCAGTGGATTTTTACTTGTATCTTGACTCTGTATATCTTGATGTGTATCATTTAATAATATTTTATCTCTTATTTCAATGTTGTATCCCATCTCGAGCTATTATTATATTAGGTCTATGCCACCCTAATATAGAGGCAGCTGAGGTTCATTGGGTAGATTAAGTATTGTGTGTGTGTGTGTATGTATGTGTGTGTGTGTGTGTGTGTGTGTGTGTGTGTGTGTATATATATATATATTCGCCGTCACCTGCCACACGTTGCTGTGGCCCAGTCTGTGTATATTTGTTTTGTGTGTGTGTGTGTATTTGTGCATATGTGTATATGTATGTTTGCGTATATATGTGGTTTTGTGCATGCGTTGTAATATAATTTTTGTTTTATGTCTTTTAAAGTCTCTTCTGCTGTGTTTTTCAGTGTTGTTTTTTTTGAGTGATGATCAGTTGTTGGCCTGATACATGTATTGTGTCCAAATTTGGTGTCAGTTTGTCCAGTGGTTTTTGAATGATGCTAATCCCACAAACAAATATTGCATTTTTATATATATACTAGCTGTACCTAGCCATGTGTTGCTGTGGTCCATTGTGGAGAAATGGGAAAGAAAGAAAAGAGGAAGAGCTGGTTTCTATGCTATCAATACACAACGGAAGTGGCAAAGTGTTAATATAGGCCCATTTCAGTCTCCTCGAGGCCAAAGGGTTATATGGATGTGTGGAAGGGCCCTGGGTTACCTGAGTCACACTGCCATATAACCCAGTTCAAAGATATTATATAGGGATTATTATTATTATAGATGTATAGATATTATTATAGACATATAGATATTATTAAAATAGACCTATATATATTATTATTACATACATAGATATTATTATTAAAAACTGAAAGATATTGTTATGATAGATATATAGATATTATTGTTGTAGATATTATAGCCCAGGGTTGCTATAAAGTAAAAAAATGGATGGCCATCTGTCGGGAGTTCTTTGATTGTGCCTTCCTGGACAGCCTTTCCTAACTCACAGAGCATGCATTTCCAGCTTTTGTCCTTTCTTTGAATACTGGACTTCATTTCCCAGAATTCCTTCTCATAACTCAATATGGGCAAGCTTTCTGGGAGTTGAAGTGTGTAGAGATATGTGTGTGCATTTAGGGTGTGTGTGTGCATTCACATACACACACGCGCGCACACACAGAATCTCTCCTGTGCGAGTTCCCAGCTATCCCCAAACGTAGGAGGGTGTTTTCTTTGGCTAAATTCAATGTACTCCCTTCTGCTGTACTGGAGGGAAGATATAACAAATTATTATTATTATTATTATTATTATTATTATTATTATTATTATTTACAGTACTTATATTCTGCCCTTCTCACCCCAAAGGGGACTCAGGGTGGATCACAGAACACACATATACGGCAAACATTCAATGCCGATTATACAATGACAAGACAGACAACAATTAGAGGCATCCTTGGAGGCTGTGCTCAGTTCCAGCCACAGTGGGGTGCTGTCTCTCCATCTCCTTGCCAAAGAACTTTCTTTGTAAACTTTCCTCCGAAACACTGTGCCTAAAATACCTCCCTGCTTAATGCAGTTCCTATTCATCTACTCACATGGCTGTTTATGATCCACTAGATGGGTGGGGAGCTGGACTGAAGGTCAGGAGTTCACCCTGACCCGGCTTCACACTGTCAACCTTTTGGTTGGTAAGATTTACTGCAGCTGGCAGTTAACCTGCTGTGCTAAAGCCAGCCCTGTGTGTATTTTACACATAGCAAATCCCAGATTCAATCCAGGGAGTCTTGGTAGAGACATGTCTGAAAGCCTAGATGGCCCAGCTAGTGCATGTTTGCTCTTCCTCCTCAATAAGATGTTAATGAACAATTGCCATTATTCCCAGTTGCCAGGGACTGGTGGTATTACAACACAAGCTGGAGGGCTGTGATTTCTCCTGCCAAGATGAGAAAGGTGCCTCTATGTTTTTAAAGGACAGCTAACATTTCTCTCAACAGTTCAGAACAAGCAAAGCTATAACTCCGTGGAGTTTGAGCTGACCTATCGCCGGGCTCTGAAGGAAGCATTGGTTCTCTTGGAAACCGCCTTGCCATCAGGAGACAGTCCTCTAAAGAAAAAGCATCCAGCCCAGGAAGACGCCCAGGAGCGAGCTTGGTTGCCACCTGCAACTACGCACAAAGCCCCACCAGACAGGGCTGAGGAACAGGAAATCGAGGACACTCTCCCCGCATCTGAATTCGCGACAAACCCACGGTCGTCTCTCAGAACCAGAGTAGGGAGCCAATCGCCCTGTTCCTCAATGGAGGCCGCAAAGCGCCATGAAGCTGTGGACACTTCTGCCAGCCCGGCTTCAGAATGTTTGACTGTTGCCAGCCCTCTGGCAGTGCCTCCTTCGCATAAAGGCTGCACTGTGGCCACCACAAGCCGGAGGAAGAGTTTGTTGGCAACTCCCAAGGATGGCGAGTTGTCTAAGGAAGGTGAGGCGATCCCGAAAGGATCTGATCGAGTGTCTAATAACAATCAAAATCCCTTGAATGGAATTCCATCGCAGGACCATAAAACTGTGTCTCCCACTCCGAAAAAACAGTGTAGGCTTTGCTTGGAAGACGTAGATCTGGAGCCTTTGCCCGAGGGACCAGCTTTCAAATGGGAGGGAGAGGAAAGCTGGATTCTCAACAGGGAACCATCAAAGCTTCCGAGCACTGATGCTGGAAAAGGTATAGTAATTGGTGGATTGAGGGTCTGCATAGAGCAGTGGTTCTCACCTTGTGGGTCTCCAAGTGTTTTGGCCTACAACTCCCAGAAATCCTAGCCAGTTTACCAGCTGTTAGGATTTCTGAGAGTTGAGGGCCAAAACATCTGTGGACCCGCAGGTTGGGAATCACTGGCATTGAGTAAGACCCTTGTATCCATGTGGGATATGTTTCTGGTGAGACCGCCATGACCCAAAACCATGGATACAATCAAACGTTGTTAAATTAGCTGACTTCCCAGTATCCCGTAGAGTTGCATTGGAGGACCTAGAACACATGTGTCAAATCCGCGGCCCGTGGGCCGAATCCTGCCTGCCATGTCATTTGCTGCCACCTTCCAGATGCTGGATTACAACTCCCATCTTCCTCATCGTTAGATATCATGACTAGAGCTGATGGGAGTTATGATGCAGTCACATCTGGAAGGCTGCAGTTTGTTTTGTTTAGTCAGGAGACTTGGGTTTGGACTTAGATACAAGGCTTGTGGATTTGATGCCTGACTTTGAAATGCCCTTTTACCTTTCTCCAGCTTCAGAGCTACAAGGGCTGTTGGATTGCAATTCCCATGTTTCGTTTTATTTATTGTATCTGAAGCGAGTTGAAAATGCAGTTAGATTGTAAGCCGCACCGAGTCCCTTGGGAGATGGTAGCAGGGTATAAATAAAGTTTTATTATTTATTATTATTGTATAGAAAAATTACAAATAAAGTTTAAAAAATTTGGCATTATATGAAATGTCCTTTGATCAGAAGCTGGCCACTTGGAGTGCCTCTGGTGTCGCTGTGAGAGGGTCCTCCATTGTGCATGTGGTTGGGCTCAGACTGCATTGTTGTAGGTGGTCTGTGGTTTGCTCTTCTCCACACTTACATGTTGTGGATTCCACTTTGTTGTCCCATTTCTTAAGGTTGGTTCTGCCTCTCATAATGCCAAAGTGCAGACTGTTCAGCTGCTTTTCCCTGTAACAGGCAGTAAGAGCACCTAAAGCTTCGGAGAGCTTCTGTTCAACTATTTCAAAGTTTCCTCCTTAAGTGGTGATGGCACAACTGTCAACATAGATGAAATTCTCTGTCCCATTCCAATAATAATAATAATAATAATAATAATTTATTTATATACCACCCTATCTCCCCAAATGGACTCAGGGCGGTTTACAACAAAAGCAACAGAGTGGCAAACATTCAGTGCCAGAATGAACAAAGAACAAATCAACTCGAGCCACAGTGGCTTGATGAAGGGCGATGACAAAACCCTCCTGGGCCCGGCTTGGAAGAGGGCGATGATGAGACCCTCCCATGATCCCCAGTTAATCAGAAGTGATGCAATTTGTTATTCAGTAACATCTGGGGGCCCAAACTAGGTAAAAACTTGAGAGTATCAGCCACTGTGTAAAAAATTATGTTGTGCCCTCTCCATGTATTCTCCTCTCCTTTTCTCAGGCTGGATCTACACTGCCATGTAATCCAGTTTTTGAATCCAGATGATCTCCTTTGAACTGGATTATATGAGTCTACACTGCCATACAATCCAGTTCAAAGCAAATCTGGATTCAGAATCTGGATTATATAGCAGTGTAAATAGGGCCTCTGTTCAAGGCTCCAAATGGCTAATGACTGATATTTTTTTTCACAAAATAGTGAACAGTTTGCAAAAATACCGACGATTAAAAGAAACATATGTCTATAGTGTAGATGCATCCTTGGGCTTGTCTCTGTGGTCGATATCTTTTCAGAAATATTCCAGATTGTCTCACAGTAAAAGAGACATTTCAGCCATTAGAGCAAACAATAGAAAAAGGGTTTGCCGCAAGAAAGAATAGTGGTGCAGAACTGTGTTTTTTGGTGAGAATATAGTGCAGTTTCAGTCAGGTGAATTTGGACTTTCCCCCGGTTAAGTTAATAAGATTTATACCCTCGGAGTTTTACTCTGCATCTCTCTTCTTATGTCTTCAGAACTGGGTTCTATCGAAGAAGGGATGCTGGTTTGGTGCAAGACCCGAGGATACCCATATTGGCCTTCCGTGGTAAGATTTACTGATGTTATTAATTGTAACGGTTTGTGTGATTTGATAATTATTAGGACCTTATTATTAGTAATCTGTGCTTTCCTTATAAGCTACCAAGGGAGTCGTTTGAGCTGTTAGCACCTTCCTTGGGTGCGGAAAGTGCCGCTTCTGGGCCCCATGAGTCAGTCCTCCAAGAAGCCCACCTTTTACCCCCAAATTGGGGGTAATGTTTTAATAATAATTGGGAGGTACGGCTTCCTGCAAACAGGCTTCTCTGTCCCACGACCTCAGGAAATAGCCCAGCCTCCTTTCAGTAGCAGAGATCTATGTGCGTTTAAGCAGTTGGGTTTGCCTTCTGACAGGTGAAGAAGATGAAGTGGAAAGACAGGAAGGCCATCGTGCTCTTTGTGGAGAAAGGCATGGAGAACAAAAGCAAAGGGTAAGTAGAGCAAAGCAAAATTGCCGTGGTTTTTGCTCTCCTTTCTCCTGCATTTTCAAAGCAAGGCTTGTTCCTGCATTGCCTTCTGACTTCTCTGGCAGAAAATCGGCCAGGAAGAGAGTCAGTGGAAGAGCAAGGCCCTATTCAAAACTTCTACAGTAAGGCCCTATTACATCGTCTCTGCTGAGAGATTAATACATATAAATCCCTGTTAAAAATGGCTGCCACAATTTCTCTGCTGAAAGGCTTATGCATTTAGCCCCTATTAAAAATGGCTGCCCCGTTATCTATGCTGAGAGGCTTCTGCAGTAAGGCCCTATTACAAATGAATGCTACAATGTCTCTGCTGAGAGATGAACACAGTAAGGCCCTATTAAAATGGTTACCACATTGTTGAGAGATGAATACAGTAAGGCCCTATTAAAATGGCTACCATGGTTTCTATACTGAGAGGCTTAGACAGAAAGCCCCTATTAAAACGGCCACTGATGTTTTCCTCCTATTCAGATCTGTAGAGATCCGAACAATTTCCTCAGTTACCCCAAGCAAGACCATATTAGTCTGCATTAAAAGAAATGGTGTTAAACTGCGCTATTGTTATTATTCATTACTAGTGTTATTACTGATATTAGTTATTCCTCCCCACCCAAATACCTCTGTAAGGGCCCTGGTGGCACAGTGGGTTAAACCACTGAACTGCTGAATTTGCTTATGGAAAGGTTGACTGTTCAAATCCAGGGAGTAAGGTGAGACCCTGCTGTTAGACCCAGCTTCTGCCAACCTAACAGTTCAAAAACATGCAAATGTGAGTAGATCATTAGGTACCGCTTCTGCAGGAAGGTCACGGCGCTCCACGCAGTCATGCTGGCCACATGACCTTGGAGGCATCTATGGACAACGCCAGCTCTTCAATTTAGAAATGGAGATGAGCACCACCCCATAGAGTCGGACATGTCTAGACTTAATGTCAAGGGGAAATGTTTACCTTTACTTTACTTAAGGTAAAGGTTGTCCCCTGACATTAAGTCCAGTCATGTCTGACTCTGGGGTGTGGTGCTCATCTCCATTTCTAAGCCGAAGAGCCAGCGTTGTCCATAGACACCTCCAAGGTCATGTGGCCGGCATGACTGCATGGAGCGCCGTTACCTTCCCGCCGGAGCGGTACCTATTGATCTACTCACATTTGCATGTTTTCGAACTGCTAGGTTGGCAGAAGCTAGGGCTGACAGCGGAAGCTCACGCCGCTCCCTGGAATCGAACCTGCGACCTTTCGGTCAACAAGCTCAGCAGCTCAGTGCTTTAACCCACTGGGCCCTCTCTAAAAAATAGACTTAACAAGGCTTACAGTAAAACCAGTAGACTCCAATTCAAAACCTAAAAATGTACGGACATTAAAATAAAATTAAATATTAATGGCACTAAAACTAAACAGTTAAACGGATTAAAACCCCATACATAGCTAAAACTATACACACATTTGCGGTTCTGGTAGTCAGAGGGCTGAGGAATTCCCTTACCTTTTGACTGTTTCCTTTTCAGTAACTCTGTTTCCCTTCTCTTTCAATGCAGCTTCTCTGTCTGTCTCAGAAACCTCAAACACTTCGATTGCAAAGAGAAGCAGGCCTTCATAGTAAGTATGAAGTAGGCCTATGGCATCAAACTTGTGGGAGCAATTTTTGGATGGAGTTGGAAACCATGCACTGGCCTGGCTATGAAAGAAAAACAACATATAGTAACTATATCATTTGTATACTTACATTTCACATTTTGAAGTTCATTACCTGCCTAGCTGGTTGCATCCTTAGAATCATAGAGTTGGAAGAGAGCATTATCCAGACCATGTTTTACTAGTGTTATTTGCACAATGATCATGAGGGATGTTATCCAAGGCCTCATCGCAATCCAGTTCCGTTCCATCCACAGCATTCCCTGCATCTATCCAGTTTGTAACCCCATTAAAAAAAGAGATAAACATAAATTGTTTTGAAGGGACCCATGTTGACTCTTAGAGATCACAGCCTTTTTAAAGTGATGACAAGACTGCGTCCTTCATGATCTACTCCAGAATTCCTGATATCAGTGTCAAGCGGCTGGACACTGGTCATTGTTTGGGTCCTCTTTTTCCCCCAGGATGAAGCCCAAGAAGATTACAAGCACGAGATCAACTGGTGCATCCGTTCGATAGAGGACTACCAGATCAAAGTTGGTAAGAGGTCATTGCCCCTCTTCGTCCAGAAAAGGGAATGTCTTTATTCTGTGTTTGGCAGCAGGGGAGACTCTGGGTCTTTTCTGGAGCTGTCTGGGTTCTCAGTACGTTGTCTCCCTTCTGAAGGGTTTGGCATCAAACAAAGTGAGAAGAGCTTTTTTGTCACAAGTCTTTGATTTTGACTGGCCTGACATTTATTTCCAGCCTTTGGCCTCTTGTAGCTCACATAAGCCCTATTATCAAACATATCCCTTCCTCTAGATCTGGTCCAGGTTCAGATTAGAACATTATTGTTATTATTTTTAACCTGCCATTTATTAGGGTCTAGTCATTTTTTATTATTATTATTTTACTGACACAAAAACACAGTATGGCACAGCAAACGAGATCTGATATATATGCTGAATTTTGTATCCCAGAATCACAAGTCGAACACTTCCCAAGCATTTAGGACTGTGTGATATATTTTCGAATGATGTGCACAGATCCAAGTAAGGTGGCCATTTGCAGTTGGCAGATCATGATTTTGTCAATGTTTATTGTTTCCAAATGCGGGCTGAGATCTTTTGGCACGGCACCCAGTGTGTCGATTACCAGTGGGACCACCTGTACTGGTTTATACCAGAGCCAATTTTCAGGTCTTCATAATGGCTGAGTTTTTCCTGTTTTTTTTTTTTTTCATCAATTCGACTGTCACCTGGTATGGCAACATCAATAATCCAAACTTTTTTTCTTTTCCACAATTGTGATATCTGGTATATTGTGTTCCAAAACTTTGTCAGTTTGGATTCAAAAATCCCACAGTATTTTTGCGTGTTCATTTTCCACTACCTTTGCAAGTTTATGATCCCACCAGTTCTTTACTATTGGCAGGTGGTACTTGTGACATAAGTTCCAATGAATCATTTGGGCCATGTAGTAGTAGTTGTTGTTGTTATTGTTTAACTTCCCTGAATCTGATCTGGTCTATTATTATTATTATTATTATTATTATTATTATTATTATTATTATTATTTTATTATTACTATTATTATACTTACCTGAATCTGGTCTATTACTACTACTACGACTACTACTACTACTACTACTACTACTACTACTAGTTTGGGTACCTGGCATTGCCCGGGTTATTTGAAAAAGTCATTTTTAATTGTATAAAATGCATAAGGTGAACTACAACTCGCATCATGCCATGCTAACTACGAAAAACTCCATCAGTACTTAAAGTTTGTTATGTTAAGCAAGTTTGCTCTAGATGAATAATTGGTGGGGTTCAGTATGATCTCTGGCTGCAGGATAAACCATAGCTCTCACCTTGGTGGGTCAGTCCCCTCAAACCTCTCCAGTAGGTTCAGTTGGTTATAGGGGTTCTGTGTGCTAAGTTTGGTTCAGATCCGTCATCGGTGGTGGTCACAGTGTCTCTGGATGTACTGTAAGTTAAGTACAACTTCCAGAAAGAAAGGTCATTTCCCCCCAAACCCCTCCAGTAGGTTCAGTTGTTCACGGTGGTTCTGTGTGCCAAGTTTTATTTAGCTCTATCATCGGTGGAATTTACGGTTTCTCTGATTGCAGGTGAACTACAACTCCCAAAAAATCAAGGTCAATCCCCCCCGCCCCAAGTATTCAAATTTGGGTGTATTGGATATGTGTTTCAAGTGTGGTCCAGCTCCGTCATCATTTGGGTTCACAGAGTTCTCTGGATGTAAGTGAAGTAAAACTCCCCCAAATCAAGGCGAATTCACACCAAAACCCTCCAGCACTTTAGGTCCAGGTCCATCTTTGATTGCAAGTGAACTATAAATTCCAGTACCTACAACTCCCAGATAACAAGACCAATTCCTCCCAAAACCCACCAGTATTCAAATTTGGGCATATCAGGTATATTGGGTATGCATGCGAAATCTGGTCCATTGTTGGTGAGGGTCACAGTGCGCTGTCTTGATGTAGGATGAACTACAACTTCCATTATGTTGAGTCAGTCCCCCAACTCCCTCCAGTATGTTCACTTGCTGATCAATTGCTGTGCCACGCAGAAAAGGGTAGGAAAGGGTTATGCGAGAGGCAGTGGGCAGAATCATGCAAATTCCACACCAATGGAGAGAGAAAGAAACATTGGGATGTCAGTGATGAAAGAAATTGTCCTCGAATGAAAGCATTTCTTGGGTGGTGGGCAGTATGGTGTTTGGGGAGGCCATTGGCAGCAGCTGGGCTACATGTTCAGGGTACTTGCTATAACCTGCAATGTCATTGGAGGGAGGGACATTGGTGTTTCCTGAGTAGTGGGAGCTATAGCTATTTATGGAAGTGGGAGCTTGTCTGTGTAAGCGAACACACCAGCCACATATACATACATATTTTCACCTTTATTATGTGTATAGATTGTTGACCTCCCTGGGTGTGGTCATTTATAATAGTAATTATTATTAATAATAACCTGCATGTGTCTAGTCATTATTACTGTTATTAGTAGTAGCATCAGTATCGGTATTATTGTTTAACCTCCCTGGAATTAGTCCTTGAACTTCACTGGACACATTTCTCAAAAGAAGGGAAACCCTTTTGTCAATATACATATGAGGGAAAGGGAAAGACTTGATGTCCAGGTCTGGCAACATCAAACTTTGGGAATATTCCCTTGCAGATGATATAACAAACAGAAGTAAACAATTTGCTGGGTAGAAAGCGGAAGAAAAACTCCCATTTATAAAGAAACCGACCAAAGTGAAGCTGGAGATCCACTTCTAAAATCAATGTTTGTCTGTGTTGGGTAGTTTTAGAGGGATAGGTAGAGATTTGTGTTTGTTTAGCAATCATCACCTATGTCTATCTTTTTGTGTGTTTTTAGTATCCAAAAATTCAACTGAGCCTTCTCCTTTCCCATATAGGTTGCAATTCCTTCACAGGGTCCTTCTTGGAGTATTGTTCCAATCCCATGAGTAAGTATTACTTCAAGGTCACTACAAATCCCAGCATTGCATAGCATTGAGCCATAGCCATCAGATTAGAGACAGCGTCCCTCAAAGAGGAGCTGTAGGTGAAGTAGCTTCCCCTTTTGCTTTGGCTCAGCACTACGATTACCATATGACGCAAATCTAATGTGCACTCCAAATTTTCTGGTGGTTTTGGGCGTAGGCATCCTGTGATAATGCGGCATGTCTCATTAAGAGCCACATCCACTATTTTAACCGTGGTGAGATGTGTTCCACACTGGGCATGCATACTCAGCAGCAGAATAGTTCTTAAGATGTAAAGCACACATCTGTGTTTTGGAGGGATTAAGAATCAGCCGATAGGCAGTAAGAGCATCTAAAGCTTTGGAGAGTTTCTGTTCAACCATTTCAAAGCTCCCTGCTTGAGCAGTAATGGCATGATCATCAACATAGATGAAACTCTCTGTCCTTTCTGGCAGTGGCTGATCATTTGTGAAAATGTTAAACATGGCTGCAGTAAACATGCTTCCCTGAGGCAGACCGTTCTTCTGTCTTCGCCATCTGCTTCTCTGACCCTGTAATTCAACAAACAAGCTATTGTATTGTAACAGATTTCCTAGGTGGTAGTCCTTTGTGATATTATTCATGTTTCTCAGGAGAAGGCGATGTTTACAGCTCCTGTAAACATGGACTTAAGATACAAGTTAAAATCCACTGATGAAATGTAGATTAAAATTCACAACTTGAAGGGCAATCCACAGATTCAACTCACCATTTGGGTCTTACAACCTGCTTTATACTCTTTGTTGTGTGCCTTTAAGTATGATGAACCTTTCATAGAATCATAGAATCAAAGAGTTGGAAGAGACCTCATGGGCCATCCAGTCCAACCCCCTGCCAAGAAGCAGGAATATTGCATTCAAAGCACCCCTGACAAATGGCCATCCAGCCTCTGTTTAAAAGCTTCCAAAGAAGGAGCCTCCACCACACTCCGGGGCAGAGAGTTCCACTGCTGAACGGCTCTCACAGTCAGGAAGTTCTTCCTAATGTTCAGATGGAATCTCCTCTCTTGTAGTTTGAAGCCATTGTTCGCGTCCTAGTCTCCAAGGAAGCAGAAAACAAGCTTGCTCCCTCCTCCCTGTGGCTTCCTCTCACATATTTATACATGGCTATCATATCTCCTCTCAGCCTTCTCTTCTTCAGGCTAAACATGCCCAGTTCCCTAAGCCGCTCCTCATAGGGCTTGTTCTCCAGACCCTTGATCATTTTAGTCGCCCTCCTCTGGACACATTCCAGCTTGTCAATATCTCTCTTGAATTGTGATGCCCAGAATTGGACACAATATTCCAGATGTGGTCTAACCAAAGCAGAATAGAGGGGTAGCATTACTTCCTTAGATCTAGACACTATGCTCCTATTGATGCAGGCCAAAATCCCATTGGCTTTTTTTGCCGCCACATCACATTGTTGGCTCATGTTTAACTTGTTGTCCACGAGGACTCCAAGATCTTTTTCACACGTACTGCTCTCGAGCCAGGCGTCACCCATTCTATATCTTTGCATTTCATTTTTTCTGCCAAAGTGGAGTATCTTGCATTTGTCACTGTTGAACTTCATTTTGTTAGTTTTGGCCCATCTCTCTAATCTGTCAAGATCGTTTTGAATCTGCTCCTGTCCTCTGGAGTATTGGCTATCCCTCCCAATTTGGTGTCGTCTGCAAACTTGATGATCATGCCTTCTAGCCCTTCATCTAAGTCATTAATAAAGATGTTGAACAGGACCGGGCCCAGGACGGAACCCTGCGGCACTCCCCTTGTCACTTCTTTCCAAGATGAAGAGGAAGCATTAGTGAGCACTCTCTGTGTTCGTCCATTTAACCAATTACAGATCCACCTCACCGTAGTTTTGCCTAGCCCACATTGGACTAGTTTCCTTGCCAGAAGGTCATGGGGGACCTTGTCGAAGGCCTTACTGAAATCCAGGTACGCTACATCCACGGCATTCCCCGCATCTACCCAGCTTGTAGCTCTATCGAAGAAAGAGATCAGATTAGTCTGGCATGACTTGTTTTTGATAAATCCATGTTGACTATTAGCGATGACTGCATTTGTTTCTAAGTGTTTGCAGACCGCTTCCTTAACAATCTTTTCCAGAATCTTGCCCGGTATCGACATGAGGCTGACCGGACGGTAGTTGTTTGGGTCATCCTTTTTTCCCTTCTTGAAGATTGGGACCACATTGGCCCTCCTCCAATCTGCTGGAACTTCTCCCGTTCTCCAAGAACTCTCAAAGATTGTTGCCAATGGTTCCGAAATGACTTCCGCTAGTTCCTTCAATACTCTGGGGTGTAGTTGATCTGGCCCTGGGGACTTGAACTCATTAAGAGCGGCCAGGTATTCCTGGACGACTTCTTTCCCAATTTGGGGTTGGATGTCCTCCAATCCCTCATCCACTCCATCTTGCTGAGGTTGAAGACTCTCTTTTTGTGAGAAGACCGAGGCAAAGAAGGCATTAAGTAGTTCTGCCTTTTCCCTATCCCCTGTCAGCATTGCCCCATCTTCTCCTCGAAGAGGTCCTATCGCCTCCTTGTTTTTCCTTTTTCTACTGACATAAGAATAGAAGCCCTTTTTATTGTTTTTAATGTCCCTGGCAATTCTGAGCTCGTTTTTTGCTTTAGCCTTGCGGACCTTTTCCCTACAGGTGTTGGCTATTTGTTTGAATTCTTCTTTGGTGATTTCTCCCTTTTTCCACTTCTTGTGCATGTCTCTTTTGTGTCTTAGCACAGTTAGAAGTTCTTTGGACATCCATTCTGGCTTCTTTGCACTTGTCCTATTTTTTCTCTTTGTTGGCACGGTTTGCAATTGCGCCTTGAGTATTTCACTCTTGAGAAATTCCCATCCATCCGTAACTCCCTTGTCTTTTAGTATCTGTGTCCACGGAATGCTGCTCAGCGTTTCCTTCATTTTTGGAAATCAGCTCTCCTAAAGTCCAAAATGCGGGTTTGACTTGTCTTAGTTTCGGCCTTCCTTTGTACCTCAAATTGCAGGAGCACATGGTCACTTGCCCCTAAGGATCCTACCACTTCGGACCGCATCGATCAGGTCCTCCGCATTTGTTAGGATGAGATCAAGAGTAGCCAATCCCCTTGTTGCCTCTTCTACCTTCTGGACCATGAAATTGTCTGCAAGGCAAGCGAGGAATTTGTTGGACCTTGTACTCTTGGCCGAGTTTGTTTTCCAGCAAATATCGGGATAGTTGAAATCGCCCATGACTACTACATCTCTTCTCTGTGCCTGTTTGGTCAACTGTTGGCAGAAGACTTCATCAAGTTCTTCCTCCTGGCTTGGGGGGCTGTAGTAGACGCCTACAACGACATCTTTTTGAGTCCCAGTTCCCTTGATTCTTATCCAGATGATTTCAAGCTGGTTTCCCAGATTGCTGTCTTGAATCTCTTCTGCAGCATAAGAGTTTTTGACATATAAGGCTACTCCGCCTCCTCTCCCCTTTGTTCAGTTTCTGTGAAAGAGGTTATACCCCTCGATATCTACATTC
Source organism: Anolis sagrei ordinatus (assembly GCF_025583915.1). NCBI lineage: Eukaryota > Metazoa > Chordata > Lepidosauria > Squamata > Anolidae > Anolis > Anolis sagrei. Next base: position 56,850,778 of record NW_026847771.1, read on the forward strand.
CAGCGATAGGAGTCATCCCACCAGGTTTCAGTGATCCCTATGATATCATATTTGTGGTGTTGTGCTAAAAGTTGGAGTTCGTCTTGTTTATTTCCCATGCTCTGTGCATTAGTGTAAAGACACTTTCATGGAACTTGGGCCATGTTTTTTGTTTCTTTTCTAATGATCCTGGACTGAGATTTATGCTGGGGCTATGTGATTTAACCAAGATTACCTAATGGTGGATCTTGTTGTATGCCGTTTAATAATGTTTTATCTCTTGTTACAACGATGTTGCATTCCGTCTCAAACTGCAGGGAGAGGCGGGTAATAAATTCATTACTATTATTATTATTATTATTATTGCTCCATCTATGCCATCCTAATATAGAGGCAGTTGTGGTTCACTGGGCAGGTTGAGTGTGTATTTTATACACAGCAAATCCCAGATTCAGTCCAGGGAGTGTTGGTAGAGACATGTCTGAAAGCCTAGAAGGCCCAGCTAGTGCATGCCTGCTATTCCTCCTCAATTGCCATTATTCCCAACTGCCAGGGACTGGTGGTATTCCAACACAAGCTGGAGGGCTGTGATTTTTCGTGCCAGATATTTAAAATTTTGATTCAAGATGAGAAAGGTACATCTCTATTTTCAAAGGACAGCTAATGTTTCTCTTTACAGCTCAGAGCAAGCGAAGCCGCAACTCCGTGAAGAGTGAGGTGCCATCAGGAGCCGATCCTCTGAAGAAGCATCCGACCCAGAAAGACGCCCTGGAGCGAGCTTGGTTGCCACTTGCAATTACGCAGAACACCCTGCCAGAGCAGGGTGAGGAGCAGGAAATCAGGGATGCTCTCCCCTCATCTGAACTCGCAGCAATAAAAAACGAGCCCATTCTTTGTTCTGGGGAGTCTCCCCACCGTGAAGCGGTGTGCCACGGTCATGTGGGCAATGAAGGCTTGGAGGGTCAGCCATGCTGTGGCATTTCTAAAGCCAAAGGCCTGCAGTTGTCGCTCAGGACCAGAGTGGGGAGCAAATTGTCCTGTTCTTCAAAGAAGGCCATAAAGCAGCACGAAGCTGTGGACGCTTCCACCTGCCTGGCTTCAGAATGTTTGACTGTTACCATCCCCCCGGCGGTGTCTCCTTCATGCAAAAGCCACGCCAGGGCCATGGCAAGCCGGAGGAAGAGTTTGTTGGCATCTCCCAAGGATACCGAGTTGTCCAAAGAAGGTGAGGCGACCCCGAAAGGATCCGACCGAGTGTCCAATGACAATCAAAATACTTTGAATGGAACTCTGTCACAGAACCACACAACTGCGTCTTCCACTTCAAAAAAACATCATAGGCTTTGCCTGGAAGACTTGGATCTGAAGCCTTTGCCCAAGAGACCAGCTTTCAAAGGGGAGGGAGACGAAAACTGGATTTTCAACAGGGAACCATCAAAGCTTCTGAGCGCTGATGCTGGAGACGGTATAGTAACTGGTGGATTGAGGATCTGCATAGACCCTTGTATCCTCATAGGATACGTTTCTGGTGGGACCGTCATGACCCAAAACCACAGATAGGACCAAACATTGTTAAATTGGCTGACTTCTCAGTATGTTGTAGAGTTGCATTGGAGGATATAGAGCACGTGTGTCAAATCCATGGGCTGCATCCAACCTGCCATGTCATTTGCTGTAACCTTCCAGATGCTGGATTACCACTTCCATCTTCCTCATCGTTAGACATCATGACTAGAGCTGATGGGAGTTATGATGCAGTCTCATCTGGAAGGCTGCAGTTTGTTCTGTTTAATCAGGAGACTTGGGTTTGGACTTAGATACAAGGCTTGTGGATTTGATGTCTGACTTTGAAATGCCCTTTTACCTTTCCCCAGCCTCAGAGCCACAAGGGCTGTTGGGTTGCAATTTCCATATTTTATTTATCATGTCAGCAGCATCTTGAGAATCTATATATATAAAAATGCTCTGTGCATAATGAGTTTCCTAAAAACAAAAAAACTACAGGGCCAAATGACCCCAAATTTGACAACAAAACTCCTCACAATCCAAAGAGTGACCATCACTGAAAAAATAAACCCACAAAACACCTCTAAATTCAAAAAAGGAAGAAGACAACACACCTCCCCTGCCCCCCCCCCCCTCGCGCTGAGGACACAGAATGAGGGTTCCGAAGCAGCAGCGGCAGTTGCTGCTCCCTGCATGTCTCTCTGGGCCTAACTAACACTAAGGCAAGGGATCAAATGGTAGAGGCTGAGAAGGAGGAGGGGGAGGAGAAAAAGGAGGGAGGCGGGCCACACTCTGTGCACACACTCTGACTCTCTGTCTCCCACACACACACTCCCACAGCACAAGGGAAGGAGGAAGGTGCCATGATGGGGGTAATAGGGACACACGAAACTGACATTGCTTGGAAAGGAGCCCCAAAGACCATCCAGCCCAACCTCATTTGGCAGTAAAGGAAGACACCATCAAAGCCCTCACAACAGATGGCCAACCAGTTGGAAGGGAGCCCTAAAGGCCATCCAGTCCAACCCCCTCCTTCCCCTCCTTCCCTTTCTCTACTTCCCTTCCTTCTCCTTCCCTTCCTCCCTTTCTTTCCTTCCTTTTTCTCCTCCCCTCGCCAGCTTTGTCCTCCTTTATTAAATCTACAGTGTAGATGCACCCAAAGTCAAACCTTCCACATTGCCATGTAAAATCCAGATTATCTACTTAAGATTGAATATATGGCAGTGTAGACACAATTACTATCTATATATATAAATCTGTTAGGTTGGTTCAACGGGACAGCAAAACTCCACAACCCCCCAATGAAACTGCACCAAAATTCCCATGCCCATAACACAACCCACAAGGTACAAACATATCTACTCAAAATGAAAAACAACACAACACACTCACAAAACGGCAAAACAACAAAACTCAAAAATCCCCCAACGAAACTTAACCAAAATTCCCATGCCCATAACACAACCCACAAGGTACAAACATATCTACTCAAAATGAAAAACAACACAACAACACACTCACAAAACGGCAAAACAACAAAACTCACAACCCCCCCAACGAAACTTAACCAAAATTCCCATGCCCATAACACAACCCACAAGGTACAAACATATCTACTCAAAATGAAACACAACACAACAACACACTCACAAAACGGCAAAACAACAAAACTCAAAAAACCCCAACGAAACTTAACCAAAATTCCCATGCCCATAACACAACCCACAAGGTACAAACATATCTACTCAAAATGAAAAACAACACAACAACACACTCACAAAACGGCAAAACACAAACAAAAAAAAAAACCAACGAAACTTAACCAAAATTCCCATGCCCATAACACAACCCACAAGGTACAAACATATCTACTCAAAATGAAAAACAACACAACAACACACTCACAAAACGGCAAAACAACAAAACTCACAAACCCCCCAACGAAACTTAACCAAAATTCCCATGCCCATAACACAACCCACAAGGTATAAACATATCTACTCAAAATGAAAAACAACACAACAACACACTCACAAAACGGCAAAACAACAAAAATCACAAACCCCCCAACGAAACTTAACCAAAATTCCCATGCCCATAACACAACCCACAAGGTACAAACATATCTACTCAAAATGAAAAACAACACAACAACACACTCACAAAACGGCAAAACAACTGAGCATGCGCATTGGTGCCCAGCCGCAAGTTCCCTGGCGCGCGCACACAGTCCTTCCGGCCAACGTTCCCTCTGCAGAAGCCATGCCCACTCCAAGCCCCGCCGCGCCGCTTCCCGCACACACACACACCCTGCCGCACGCACACACACAACCCCACGCTCCATCACTCCCCCCGCCGCCGCACACACACACGCAACCCCACGCTCCATCACTCCCCCCGCCGCCGCACACACACACGCAACCCCACGCTCCATCACTCCCTCCGCCGCCACACACACACACACGCAACCCCACTCCCCCCGCCGCCGCACACACACACGCAACCCCACGCTCCATCACTCCCCCGCCGCCGCACACACACGCAACCCCACGCTCCATCACTCCCCCCGCCGCACACACACACGCAACCCCACGCTCCCCCGCCGCCGCACACACACACGCAACCCCACGCTCCATCACTCCCCCACTGCCGCACACACACACGCAACCCCATCCCCCCGCCGCCACACACACACACAGAACTCCCGCACACACACACCCCCTGCCACACACACACACGCAACCCCACGCTCCATCACTCCCCCCGCCACCGCACACACACACGCAACCCCACGCTCCATCACTCCCCCTGCCGCCGCACACACACACACAACCCCACGCTCCATCACTCCCCCCCCGCCGCACACACACACGCAACCCCACGCTCCATCCCTCCCCCCGCCGCCGCACACACACACACAACCCCACGCTCCATCACTCCCCTGCCCCAATCTTACCTCCTTTTACTTCACGCCACCTCCAAACCCCACCCCGCCCCTTCCCGCCCTGTCAAAATCCAGGAAAGACAGGAAGAGGAAGGAAGGAAGAAAGAAAGGGAGGAAAGAAGAAGGGGGAAGGAAGGAAAGTTAGGGAAAGAAGGGAAAAGAAAGGAAAGAAAAGGAAAGAGAGAAGGAGAAGGAAAGAAAAGGGGAAGAAGAAAGAGGAAAGAAGGAGAAAGAGAAAGAGGAGGGAAAGAAAAAGGGGGGAAGAGGAAGGAGAGAAGGAAGGAAAAGGGAAGAAGGAAAGAGGGAGCGAAGGAGGGAAGATGTAGAGAAAGAGGGAGGAAGGAAAGAAGGAAAGAGAAGGAAGAAAGAGACAGAGAGAAAGAAAAAGGGGGAAGGAGAGAAGAAAGAAAGGGGAAGGAAGGAAGAGAAAAGAGGGGAAGAGAGGAGAAAGAGGGAGGGAGGAAAGAAGGAAAGAGAGAAGAAGAAAAGAAAGAGAAGAAAAGGAAGGAAGGAAAGAGATAGAGAAGGAAGAGGAGAAGGAAAGATGGGAGGGAAGGAAGGAGGGAAAGAAGGAGAGAAAGAGGGAAGGTTGGCCACAGCAACATGTGGCGGGTAAAGGTTGTTATTTCTATTATTATTATGCTATTATTCCTATTAGACCCTGGGGGAATGAGAGAGGTGTCAGGTCCCAGAGGCAATGCATTGCATTATTGTTATTGTTATGATGGTGGTGAAATAAAAGGAAATAAAAAGTGAAAGAAGGAAGAAAGGGGGTGGGAATGAAGGAAAGAGAGAAGGATGAAACCAAGTAGTGAAAGAAAAAAAGAGGTAGAGAAGGAAGAAAGGAGAGAAAGGGGGAGGAAAAGGGGGAAGGAATAGGTAGGTACCTCTCTTTCATAATAGTCCAGATATCTACCTCAACTTTGATAAATTTTACTATAGGCCACAGCAACGCGTGGCAGGGCACAGCTAGTTATATATATAATTACTATTATATATATTGCTCTATAATATATATTATATATATATATTATTGTTATATATACACTACTATATAATAATAATATAATGTTACTACTATATATTACTATATTAAATAGACTCATAGAATAGAGTTAGAAGGGATTCTACCATGGTATTGGGGGAGAACAGACATTGATCCTTACATCACTTGTTACTTCAAAAATGAACTCTAACACCCCTTTCCTTTCTTAAGTAACAAGCCTCAACCATACAGCAAAACATAACACCAGCATACAGATTTACATACAGTCATTTGAACACAAAGATACAATTAGGAACACAAAGATGCAGTTACATTTTTCTTTACATCTCAGAACATAATATTATTCATTTATTCAATCTACTTGGTACCATAAACCTTTCTGGAGGTACTCCTATGTTTGCTCTTTTTGACCTCCTTGGGATTTGAATTAATTCTATGGTTTTCTTCTTTTCATAACTACTACTACTACTACTAGGATGTTCTCTTTTTAATCCGGTGCTTGTGCTGTAGCCTAGGTGACAGTTAATCTCCCTCCACTGTATGACTTGTTGTAGGTATTTCAACAGTTTCATTTTGTTCCTGCTCATATGAAACCCGTTCTGTCACACTGGACTCAGGGACCTGCTCACGTGCGAGTTCTGATATACTAGGTTCAGGAACTGGTATTCTTTCACTTTCCAGATTACTCTCTCCTGTATTATTTTCCTCCTCTCCGTTATCTATTGGTAAAAATACCTCAGTACCTTCCTTTGTTTCTCTTGGAGCCATCCTGCAATTATCAGCAGAAGAAAATACTTCCTTATTCTGGTGTATGTGTTTCCATCCAGAATGCTTCCCAAAATTAGCGCTTCTGGATATTACCACCTCATTGTATCCTAAATAAAAATGATATGCTTTGGTTCTTTCCTCATATCTGATGAAATTGAGTCTCTGCCGCTTTCTTTGCCCCTTTCTTCTAGCCTGCCTAGGAATTGAGTCTCTGCCGCTTTCTTTGCCCCTTTCTTCTAGCCTGCCTTGGAATTAATACATTAATACATTAGCAAAACTTCCAAAAATTCTAAGATATTTTAGTTTGGGCTTTTTGTTATACAACATGTAGAAAGGAGTCTCATTGATACATGAACTCCATGTTGTATTAATTACATGTGTTGCACATAAAATTGCCTCTGCCCATAACCTACTTGGGGCTTTAGCATCATCCATCATGCTATCCTTCGTGGTCTTTAAAACTATTTTTCTCTTTGCTATTCCATTCTCAGCAGGAGAGTAAGGATTTGTTCTCTGATGGGAGATTCCTTTTTCCCTTAACCAATTCTGATTTTTTTTTTTTTTGTCGTGTCAGGGCAATTATATTACATTTCTAACAGAACAAAGCAAACAAACAGACAAAATACAAAATTTGTGAAGTTTGGTAGTTGATTAAATGTCCTTTGACCAGTATCTGGCCACTTGGAGTGCTTCTGGTGTTGCTGCAAGGAGGTCCTCCATTATGCATGTGGCAGGGCTCAGGGTGCATTGCAGCAGCTGGTCAGTGGTTTGCTCCTCTCCACACTCGCATGTCGTGGATTCACTTTGTAGCCCCATTTCTTAAGATTGGCTCTGCATCTTGTGGTGCCAGAGCGCAGTCTGTTCAGCGCC